>JAJOOR010012034.1:0-45232 GCA_036250505.1 Solanum acaule
TTAGAATATATTGAACTATTATAAGAGTACTTTTTGAACTATTGAGTACACATATTAAGAATATTGCTTTATAAGTATGTGTATGCACACAAGACATACTATCTTTTGAAGCTTATTGCAAATCTATATAGTTGAATTACTTACTACTTATTAGCTAATTTAATTCTTGAGATTATTTATTGCAAAACAATATTGGTGTTTTTTAATTAAAAATTGTGGCATATAAATATTTATAGCCAAAATAATATTACCACACTTAAAAAGTGTAGCCATAGGATTGTAAATTGTGGTATGCACATGGGAAAGGACTACACTTCAAAGTGTTGTCATACATTAGATAGAAAAGGCAACACTTTAAAATCGTAGCCAATAAGGAAGCAAAGGCCACGCTTGAAAGTGTAGTTGTATGAGATAGAAATGTTGCTATTTGAGGTACATCAAAGCGTGGCCTTTTTGCCTTTTAGGCTACGCTTTTAAGTGTAGCTGATAAGGCAACACTTTTCAAGTGTTGCCTAAACTCTAAGGTTACGCCTCTTTCGGCCACCCTTGGAAAAGCGTTGCTTAAAGTCAAAAAGTGTGGCCTTTTATCAAAGGCAACACTTTTTCATAGTTTAGGCCACACTTTTCTAGGGTGGTTGTAGACATAAAATGTTGTAGTGTCAAGAAAATGCATACCATAAGGAGATCATGGGACACTAAAACACCAATGACTCAAAAACATAAGACAAGCCAAAAAGGAACTCTTTGTTTCAATCTAGAATAGGAGTAGAAGAAAGAGATGAGGATATCAGGATATTCAACAAACTTGCCATCTAAGCACACAATCTCCCCCTTGGGAGGAAGCCTCTACTAATTCCCCAAGTACACTTCTTTCAAGAAATCCCAAAGACATAACCAAAAACTCATAATAACCCTACCGGGTTCTAAAATCAATAGAGATCTAACAAAATGCAACCAATCCCTTCCAAGGATAGCATCAAAGTCTAATAAGTAGCATCGGGATCTAATAAAACATTTACATCTATACGGAAACTATCAACATACCGGTGTCTTTATCCGGAGAGCTTTCTGGGTCATTTCTAGACCAGAGTGCACAAAAGCGATCATGTTTTGGAGCATTGGGATCCGAACCACTAGAAGAAACTTGCTTGGCCTCTCTCCCTTTAGCCATGAGCATCGGGCAATCTCTCATAATGTGACCACTCTTTCCACACCCAAAGCAACCATCCGTGCCGGCTAGGCACTTACCCGCATGTTCCTTCCCACATTTGGCACATGCAGATCTTTCAAAAGAAGAACTGCCTCTATTTCATCCTTGAGATTTAGGGTTAGACACCCTATCCTTGTTGACCCTTGGGGATGCATTAGAGGAACCTTGGTTGGAAAACCTTTGTTTGAACCTTGGTTGACCTTGTTCATCGGACCTAGCATTGGAGAAGTTCCCATCACCAGTTCTAGCTCTCTTCACCTCTCTATTCTTCTCCTTAAGCTTTAATTCCTTAATTTGTTGGACATACACCATAAGACGTGAGATATCCTTATCGTGATGGAGCATTGACAAACGACATTCTTTTACTACCAAGTTGGACACACCCATCAAAAACCTACTTATCTCATCCCTCGAATCCGCTACCATAGTTGGGGCATTCTTGGACAATTGAGTGAACTTTAGTGCATAATCTTTCACGCTCAATCTTCCTTGATGAAGGTTAATGAACTCTTCCACCTTAGCTTCCCTCAACTCTCGGGGAAAGAACCTATCAGGAAATTTTGATTTAAACACTTCCCACTCTATGGGACCCGCTCTTACCGGCTATTGTTCTTCCATTGATTATACCATACTTGAGCAACACTTTTCAATTGGTAAGCAGCTAACTCTGCTTTCTCTACCAAAGTCACCCCATAATATCAAGTACTTTGTAAACCTCATCCAAAAATTCTTTAGGATCATTTTCCATTTTGGAGCCATAAAATTTGGGGAGGGGGGGGGGGGGGTTCATTCTTGCAAAATCTCTCACTCTCGAAGACGCTGAATTCATATTAGGGATTATGGGAGCAATCACCTCTCTCATGGCTTGGGCTTGAGTTGTCATGGATTGGGCCAACATTTGGAAAGTCGACCTAACTTCCACATTCGACATAGACGAAGGATCAATCGGAGCTTGAGGAACTTTTCATTCATATTGTCACCCTCCATTCTTCTAGCGTTAGCCCTTCGTGTATTCATATCCTGAAGACACAAGGGAAGGATTATGAGAGGGACTTTATAGAGTTAAACTCTACGACACGACTTAAGAGTAATGAAAGAAGTGTAGTTTCCTAATCATCTTGTAGCCTCTCATTCATAAATGTGGCGTGCTTTACATAATGAACAAGACTCTACTAGATGTGGCTTATGAAACATCATCCTAGAATCATTCTAAACCTCGTGCTATGATTACCAAGTTTGTCACGACCCAGGGGTACCCCGTAGATGTAACAAGGCACATAGAACCCCTAAAGGTACCATGTAAGGCCCTTAGTATATCATAACATAAACATAGAACAATAAAGAGTAAAACACATTTCAAGTCTTAAAAAGTTTTTCATAAAAGCAAAGCGGAAGTCTAGACTTGTCTCAATTAGCCATCTATTACAATACTTGAATCAAATAGGGTCACAACCTATACAACATAATCCGAAAAGAAAATACAAGAAAGGAACTACAAGGAGAACATCCATCCTCGAATCATGAGGACTCACCACAAGCTAGGAGAATAGTCGAATCCAAGCTTTAACCAATTGATGACCGCCTTAAGAACCAGACCCTACACTTGGGGAAAATGTAGGAAAATATGGGTTAGTACAAAAATGCACGAAGTATGATAGCCATGCATAAAAACCTTGAAATCATGCTAAAAGGGACATTTTAGTTGAATACATGCAATTTTCTAGGTTAAACCATTATTTTGATGATAGTGGAAAAAACACAAGTCATAAGCATAGGAGACCTCATAATAAGACATAGGTTATAAGCATAAGAGATCACAACATAGTGATAAACATAATCAATGCAATCTAGTTTTAACATAACATAGGAGAAACACTTCATAAGTCACCTCAAGGCAAGCTTGTGCAATGCATGGATAAGACCCCATAATCCCACCCATGCTAAGCAAGTCACTTTAGCTCCTCATTCATATTAATCCTTCTTTTGACCTCATCCTTAACTTACTTCACATAGACAAGGGAACATCCACCTTTAATCACTCATAGCAACTCATAGCAACAATCCACCTTAAACATACATCATTTCATAGACCTTCATAACATAAAATAAACATACCATAACTACCCTCAAAGCCTACTTGTGCAATGCATGAATAAGATCCCATAATCCCACCCATACTAAGTAAAGCTTCTTGAGTAGCCATAGTTCATAATTCATATTCAATCATAGTGGGAATAATCCTTAATCGACATAGACCATGTGAGCTTAACATGGAATCCGGTGTTACCCACACCGAAAAGGGTTGTCCTACTTGCCTAAGGTAGAACCATTATCTTAGCTTAGGTGGATCCACTAGCTAAATAACCTATGAGGGCACATAGTTATGGGACAAGGAGATTTCTACTATATACCCGGCCTCAACTCACGTGAGGGAATCCATCTCAAGAGATTGCTCTTAGAAACCCCGCCTCAACTCACGTGAGGGCTTCATCTCATATCAATATCCACTTGGTGCTAAGAATTCATCCCATGGAGTACTCATTAAGTCATAACTTGATTTCATATTCATGGAAGAATGTATCGACACTCAATCCACCATCATTCATAAGATAGCTCATAGATTCAATAGGAGAGATTAGTCTTTAAACCTTAGAATCATAATATTGTGAGAAAACCTTTCACAACATGTCATTTTCATTCATAGGTGTGTAATTATGAATAGCTTTTCAAGGACACACAACAAGATCATAATCACTTTACTCTCAAAGTTTTCTTAAAGCACATACATAAATCTCATAATCATGCATAATTCTCATACTTTGCCCTTCAAGGATCATATATTATATTCCATCAACACATCTAGAATTACTACATTAGACATGGATCATAACATAATTCAAATATCTCAATTACTACAAGCATAATCTCATAAATCCTTCTTTCATCATTTCACCCACATCACAAAGTCATAAATTGGGAATATGGGGATTTCATGTATTCTTGGGGAATTCAACATAAAATCCATAATAAGTCATCAATTCAGTCATAATATAAAGTAATTAAATCATCAAAATTGTGTTTGAAAGAAATCCATGACTTGGAATCAAACCCTAGCTTTTGGGGAATTTCTATCCTTGAAATTTGGGTTTTGAAGGGACTTCATGGATGAAGAGCTACCACACCTTAACTTTGAAATCCAATGAATTTGAGAAGAAAACCTTGCTCCTTCAACCCTAGTTCCAACTTCCTTCTTCTTCTTCCTTGAAGTTCTAGAGAGAGAATATTTGGGGAAAAGTTGGTTTGGATTTGGGATTTAGAAATAATAATTTGGATGAGTTAGTTTTGGGGTCTAAAATACTTATATAGGTGTTTAAAAATATGCTAAAACTACATCACTTGATATTAATTAAAAATGGAAATCCCCAAAGTACCCCTAGACTTAACATCCAAAAGGCGGTTTCAGGCCTCACTCACAACCTACCACTGACGGACCATGGTTGGACCCACGACCCATGCTGGTGAACGTGGGTTGGGGTTCAGAGGCTTGATTTTCAGGGCCCTGACCCACGGCCCCTCACCCACGGGGCGTGGGTGGACCTAAAGGGTGTGAGTCCTCTTCTTGGGTCACTGCCTTGGGCACTTTCTTGGGCTGTTTTGAAGGGTCCTCCTCAAGGACCCATGGTTGGTCCTTGGGGAGTCGTACCTTGACGTTCTAACCCAACACCCTTCATTTTAAGTACGGGAAGTTATATCTACGACCCTAACCCTCATGTCAAGCTCTAGTTTAGCCTACTAGTTTCCGGGGTGTTACAAATGAGTTATATGTTGTTTGGGAGATCTTTTGCAATCAAATTTTTGGAGCTTAGGAGGTTGATATCACTTAGAGACTCGCACACGACCGTCTTTTTTTTCGATTGAAGAGTCGGACTTATCACGCTTTCAATCTATTAAACGCATTCTCTTACCCATTGAACTTATTACTTTCCGCTTTTCAGTCTGAAATTCAGATTGTGACCTACCGCTCGGAGCAATCAATAGTACGCTTGGGAGATCTCAGTAAGCCGCTTTATACCATATTTCCCTCTTTTTTTTTGTCAATGTGTATTCTTTAGGGCATTTCCAAGTTAACAATCCTTTATGTATAAGACTTTGCATATGTGAGAGAAAATTTGGACGAGGAATCATATTTGTCTTCGATAGCCTCTATAATAAAGTCCTTCAATTGATCAATAGAAATCAAACCTTCATCAGAGAGATGAATATGTTTGATCTTTGTTCGCTTTATGCAACATTTTCCTTCATCTTGAATTCTAGGAAGCTTCAAAGGTGCTTGACCCGATCTTCTTTCAATTATGTTATCCATCTTATTTTTTAGCTTGGAAAGTTTGGTATCTTGTTTGTGTGCGCACTTTGGCAAGCCTTCAATTGCTTTAGTCAAGCTTATTAGTTGTTCTTCTATAGTGTAAGAAATTTTGATATTCTTTGATGCTTGGAAAGTTTAGCTGAGAGGTAGAGATTGTCCTACTGGGCATGACAGAATTCATAGACAATAAAATTAAAGTCCAGAAAACTATAATCAAGACAAAAAATTATTATAACAATCGTATTTATTGATTTCAAAGTGTGAGTGTTACAATCTCTATGATTCCTCTAACTCTTCTTTTCAGACATAATTCAAGGGCTCTTGAGCTTGATCTTGAATTTGTCTTGAACTTGATCTTGGATTCAAGAGCTTTGGAGCTTGTTCTTGAATCTTCGATGAACTTCAACTTGAACTTTATCTTGATCTTGACTTTTGCTTGAATTCAAGGACTTCGAGCTTGTTCTTGAATCCGGTGGTCTTGATATTGATCATTATTGAACTTTAATTCTTGAATTCTTAAACTTGTATTTTATAGAGAAATCTATGGCGTTTGATCCACGAGTTTTCTCTAATTTCTTGTTTAGAATTTTCTGGTTCCTTTTCTAAATTATGAGGACCCTATTATAGTTTTAGAATAGAGGAGTTGTGAGAGGAACAAGATTTCCTTTGGCAAATCAGATTTAAGTAACATGACAATGGACTTTTTGAAGCGAGCTTATCATTTTTGACACATAGAATGATCCTATTGGCTTCTATGTTTGACTTGGTATGATATGTCATTTGCCATGTGGCACCAAAATGAGCCTCTAGCATGAGATGATATTGGACTTACCAAATTGGGTTCATCTATTGTAGCCCAAATCAATTAATTTGGACTTTAATTAAATCTATATTTATTGAACTTAAATAATTAACTCAATTAAGTTTGTCATGACCCGGGCTACCCCCTAGAAGTAACACGGAGTAATTGACCTCGAAGGGGTCTCATACAAGCCTTTAGCATTCATTATCACATAGAGACATAGAAAACGGAAAAATTAAAAACTTTTACAATAGAAGTCAACTTCTTTCTCATAAGAAAATAGGAACTAGACTTGTCTCAATCACCATCTAAACATAAGAGTACAAATAGGGTTAGAAGTCTCCAAAAATAGGAAATACAACATAATCTAGAATATAGAAGAAACTAGAATCAATAGCAACTTGTCCTCGAACTTGAGGACTCACCAGCCGGGGGAATAGTCGACCCAAGCTTCACCTTGAAGAAATGTAGTAGTAGTCTCAACGACCTAAACTTACACTCATAGTAAAGGGAGAAAATATGGGTTAGCAAAATTAATTGTACTAAGTATGGATGCCATGCACAAAATCCTTAAAACATGCATAAAAGGGACATTTAGTTGAAATCATGCCTTTGTCAAGTTTGAAAACCAATATGCACATTTATGAAGAAGACATAAGCCAACCCAAGCATATAAGCAACCCAAACATATAAGCAACCCAAAGCAACACTAGTGCAATGCAAAGGTGAGATCCCATAACCCTACCAAATGCCAAGTATCACTTTTAGGCCACCAACAACATACATACTTCATCTTACCATAGTCATAACCAACATACATAAAATGAAGACATTCATATTCATAGCATTCATACATACTTTTACATACATAGTTTATAAGTCACCATATCATCATACCATAAGAGAACCTTACCACAACCCCTCTTAGAGTCTACTTGTGCAATGTATAAGTGAAATCCCATACCCCCACTCACACTAAGTAGCACCCCTTAAGAAGTCCTAGTTAGAGTCCATGTCCTTACCATAGTTCATATTCATATTATTTAGGGAAGACTTGCAATAACCAACATAGACCATGTGAGCGACATGGAATCCAGTGTTTTACCCCCACACCGAAAAGAGGTGTTCTACTTGCTTAAGGTAGAACTAACATAATAGCTTCTAGGTGGATCCACTAGCTAAGACCTATGTGGGCACATAGTTATGGGACAGGGAGATTGATACTAGAAACCCAGACTTGCTAAATGTAGAAGGTTTCCATCTCATGAAATATCATACATTGGGAGGTCGTACTTGCTAAACGTAAAAGCCCCCATCTCACTTTCATGTCATCTCGGTTCTATGCATTATTCCCTTTAAGAGTCATAATTAGCCTTTACTTAAGTTCATCAACATTCATTAGGCACTCATGCCAACATATCATTATAATAGCTCATAGGTTCCTTAAGTGAGAATGCTCCTTTCACTTGAGAAACACTAGCATGTGAGTACACATTTCACATTATAATTGTATTGTGACCATGAGAATGTACTTTCAATCAACACAGCAAGCTTATCATAAACATACATACATACTTCATGCATAACCAAGTGTATAGGATATAGGGATGAAGGATATTGTCATCAACACCACAACAATACAATAGCTATAGGTCATTACTATCTAAGTAATTCACCATCTCATACATAATTCCCATAAAGAGACATAACCTTCATACCTTTTCCCCTCACGGGTCTTGGAATCACAATCAACCCAACTATACACAATTTCTACATAATATAGGAGGAATTCATGATGTAATAGCATAATTAACATAAACATTATCAATTTACATATTCATAATCTCAACCAACCCATAACATCAATTCATGGTTCATCAATTTGGGGGAAACATGGGTCCATGGGGAATTTCGAGTGAACAACACCAATTCTTCATCATTCTACACATAATTCACCATAACCAACCATAATTAACCACAATTAATCAATAAAATTCGTTTTGGAAGAAGACCCATGTTGAAGATTGAAAACCCTAGATTTGGGGAATTTGATATCTTGAAAACATATTTGAAAGGGCTCCTTGGGTGATAGCTACCCAAGGATGAAAAGCAACCATACCTCAACTAAGAAACTCCAAGAAATTTGGGGAAGAACCTTCAAACTCTAGCAACCCTAGCTCCAATGTCGTCTTCTTCTTCTTCTTCTTCTTGAGTTTAGAGAGAGAATTTTAGAGAGAAGTGGGAGGTTTTTTTATTTCAATTGGGTGTTAGTCTTCTAAAATTTGACTTAAAAACAATATATATACCACCCCTAAAAATACCCAAAACACCCCTACTTAATTTGGACAAAAAAGAAAAGACATAAAAACCCTTCATTTAAGTAACCCTCGTCAAGGTTCATGACTCACTCCACGAGCCGTGGTGAGGACCACGACCCGTGGTCCTGCCTGTGGAGTTGAGGCAGTAGCCTCCTCAAATGTGCCAACCTCCTATAGGGCCAAGGCATGACCACGAGACCTCCCACGGTCCGTGGTGATGATCACGAGTCATGGTGAAGGTCGTGGTCTTGAGGCCATGGAAAGGCCCTCCATACCTTGCCTCCACATGCTAAGGCATGTTCACGAGCCACCCTCCCCCTGGTCAAATGCACCACGGCCCGTTTTGGTGCCCGTGGTGCCTTTAGGTAGTAGCTCCTCTAAGGTGTCCCAACTCCCTAAAAACTAAGGGAGTCTCATGCCCACCTTCACGAGTCGTGAAGTGGACCACGACTCGTGGTCCCTCTCGTGGAGGTTGGGGAAGTGTCTAGGAGACTTGGAGGCTCCCCTCCTTTGGCCAAGGAAACTCCATGAGCCGTGGTGATGGCCGTGGAGTTTGAGGTAGTAGCTCCAAGTTTGGGGCAGCCTTGTCCTTTGGCCTTGGCTTGCCCCTCTTTGCTTGGAAGTTCTCCCTTAGGCCTTGACTCCTAAACCCCTATATTAAGCTTAGATGGTCTACTAACTTGGGGGAAATTATTTTACTACTTTTGACCTTATGTTTAGGCTCTAGTTCAACCTACGAATTTTCCGGGTTGTTACAATATTAATCGATAATATTTATTTGGACTAATATATTCATGATTTAATATAATCTAAATCATTTTATAAATTTATATTTAATAAATTTTAAATGATTACATCTATTTACTTGGCCACGTTCGATTTTGTATGATTCAATTTTCCCCATTTATATAAAGTAGACTTCCTCTCTCTGCATAATATTTTTACTTAGTTTTATGCTTAATTCATTCAAGCACAATCAGATTTCAAAATTTAGAAAATTTCTTCTTCCCTCTCAAATCATGCTCCCAAATTTTCAGGGTAAAAGTTTCTTCGTTCCCTCTCAAATTTTGCTCCCAGATTTCAATAACTTATGCATGTTTTTAATTTAAAAAATAAGAACAAAAAAGGATATGAACAGAAAGAAGACAATTTAGATGACGTTCTGATTTCAAATTACAAGTGCAATGTGAAACAAATTGCATCTACAAGTAATAAATCGATATCATCCGAATAAGAATGATCCAATCTGATTTAATGAACCAACAAGATGTGGAAGGAATTTAGGTAAAATGTATAAATTAATTTGTATATTATATTTTAATTCTTCTTGTTATTTTGTATAACATTACATATTTCAAGATTTATAGCCAAAAAAATTTCAGAATTATAGTTGTACCTATATAATAGATTCATGTGTGTTTATCAATTAATTTTCGTCTTTATACAATTAGTTGAGGCATTTGGTTTGTGTAAGTTATGAAAAAAATTATATTTGTATAAGCTCTAAAATTGTATATAGTTACCTTCTATGTACATTTGGTAAATATCAGCAAGTATACGTCCTAGTTATTATTTGTATAGTTTCAACATTATTGAGGTATTTGTATTATTTGTGTAATGAATCGAAAGGTCATTTTGGAGAATTTTGAACTATTCGTTTAAATATAGTTAATTAATTTTAGTTAATGCTTAATGGGTCAAAGATAATTCATTTAATACTATATACCACTTGACCCATATAGGGAAATAAATTATTAGAGTTAGAATTTTGGGTCATAATTTAAGGAAAAAAAAAAGAATTCCACGAGGCTTACGTACAACGTCAACACGAAGTGGCATAATCTTCATAAAAAGGTTTCAAAATTTTCTTTCTTCGGTACATAATGTGGTAAGTTGGAGTTGGAGGATAATGCATTTATTAATTATATTGTGTGTAGATGCAGTTAATGAACTAAGTTTTCTTAAATGATGAGTAATTATAATTGGAGGGAAAATTGTAAATTTTGGGGTTTATGTAATGATGAGATGATGAGGTTTGATAAGGCTGTGATAGATATTAACTAATCCTTTCACTTAGAAGCTATTTTGTCGTTCCTTTGGACAATATGCCAAGCTTCCCATGGAGTATCATTATGCATCTGTGACCTATGATAATTTAGGTTTTGATTTATTTTTTCAAATATTGGGTGAATGTAATTAAAGGTTAGGTGTGTTGTATTATATGAATATTATCAAAGTTACGATATTGAGGAATTTAGACTTAACCCTAGGCTTAAAATTTAGGAAAATGATACTTAACGTATTGGTTGGCATTCAAAATTAGGAACTAGATTTAGTAATATGGGTGTTGTTAATTTAGAATTATTATCGTGATTATTTAGTGAATAGATTGAATTGATTTGGAAGCCCAACAAAAGGAAAAGACTCAAGTCCCAGAGTAATTGCTCGATAATTTGAGGCAAGTGGATTTCTAGACCCTTGTTAAGTGTATAGAATCGTGAATTTTCTTGTGGTGTGTGGTGGGGAGTAATGAAACTCGGTGATGGGTTGACTTGTCCATATTGAATAATTCTAATAATGAAAAAGGGGTAATAAAAGGCAATGTGATTAATTATTAATGTGTGATGTATTGAGAATAGTTCAAATGGCTTATTGATTAATTGTTGATGTTGTATCACGATTGTGTTGTTGTGAATTGTGCATTGTTATGGAAATAGTCATCTCCTCATTAATTGTGTGAATATGTCATTTGCATTGATTCTTAGACATGGTTATGACAAGTGTTATGTGAACTGAGGAAGAATAAGAAATTAAAGAGGAAGTACCATTTCGATGGACGTGTTGCGCACCACCATGAATATTATGATTCGAGGAACGTGTCGTACGCCATGACCAATTATATTATCGAGGAATGTGTCACATACCGCAACAAATTCTATTATCAAGGGACGTGTCACACGCTGCAATGGATGTATGGACAGATATGTCCCACATGGATCCCGGACTGAGAGTTAGCGGGTGTGTTATCACTAGGTCTGACATGCATCATCATACTTGACATTTCATTTCATTGTATTGCATACTTTTATCACGGTGAACTTATGAGTGCTTTTTTATGGAATTTGTGATTGATGACTTTATCTAGTGTATTGTTGAGCAGAAATTGACAGAATGTTGTCATTGAGCTATGAACTATTTAAATTGTGCACTGTTAGGTTGGGCTGGTTTTATACATGTTGTAGCTGTGAAGGTTCGGTTGGAGTGTAAGGGGTACCTATTTCTATATTCTTAGCTTGGTGTTTTGTCGTTTGCTTGCTGAGTACCGTGTGCTTTGGTACTCATCCCTTTCTTCTACATTTGTGTAGGGCAAGTCCAGGTCTTTATGATACTCTCTAACCTCTTCTTGTCCAAGGCTTGCTGTGGAGATTTGTCAGCAGGTATTTGTTTGTCATCCCAACAAACCTTTTTACTCCTATTTATGATTTTGTTCTGCTTTAGAGACAATATCAATTGAGACTTGTGGTTTTCTTTCACATCTATTGTTATACATTAGACGCTTGTGCACGTGACAACAAGTTTTGGGGGTTTAGTTAAGTTGACTTGTTAGCTGCACTAGTATTTGCTATTAAACTTCTAAGTTTACTTTATTTTCACACTTTACGTAATGGTTAGGTTAATGCTGACTTGTCTTGGTGGGAAGAGATGAGTGTCATCATGTCTATTCTTGGGTCGTGACAAAATGGTACCAGAACTCCCAAGTTCATAGGTCTCACATGTATACAAACCGAGTCTAAGTAGAGTCTTGAGGATCGGTACGGAGACACCTGTACTTATGTCCGAGAGGGTATGAAGAGTGTTAGGAAATTCTCTTTTGTGCATTCTTTCTCATCGTGTGTTGTTACCTTCTTTAGTATTGTGTTATTGCATGTTCTTTTGACCGATAGCGAGGAATGCAACTACTATTACTGGTGGTACAGGGGATGCAGTCCCCGAAATAGTTGTTGAGGCCCCAACTAGGGGTAGGGGTAGAGTGGTTGTTCCCATAGAACGACACTAGCTAGAGGTCGTGCCCATTGAGCAACACCAACGAAGGGCGGTGCTATAGAGGTCTCTCTAGAGCCTTAGATTGATGACTGGTAGGACCAGCTTCTTCCAGAGCTTGCAACTACACCTTTGCTTCAGGATACATTATTGAGGGTGTTAAGTGTGCTTTAGAGCTTTACTTTGGGCGGTGGTGTGACCAGCTTACCACAGGACTCTCAGACTAGAGTGGGGGCTTAAACCCCAGAGCAACAATAGGCTCTAGTTATTTAGGATCCCGTAGGGTAGCCACCAATGGATCTTGTGGTTAGATATGATCTTGAACTAACAGTTGAGGGTCAAGGTGCACCGTTGGTTGTTGTGACAGAGGATGAGTAGCGTAGGTATGAGGAATTCCGGAACATGGACCCACCTCAGTTACATGGTGGGAATATTGAGGACGTTTATGAGTTTTTGACTACATGCTGAGAGTTCTTAGAGGGGTTGGATTAGCTGAGTCACATGGGGTTCGATATGCTACCCTCCAACTTCGTGGCCATCGAGAGAGTGGTAGAGAGTTTATTCAAGGTCTTTGCTAGTTGGATCTCCTCTAGTGACGTGGGAGATATTTTCCAGTGCCTTTTGTGACTACTTCATCCCTTGGAGCGTGAAAGGGGAAAGTCACTTGGGGTTTAAGAATTTGAAACATAATAATTTATCTGTTGTAAAGTATGAGGCCTGTTTTTTCTAGTTGTCTAGGCATGCTTTGGCCATTATTCCAGACAAGACGGAGATGATCCGTAGATTTGTGAGGGGGTTGACTTTCTCTATCTGATCAGTTATGTTCAAGGAATCTCATGAGGGGGGATTCCTTCTAGTCCATTATGAGAGCAACCAAGGTGGCAGAATTGATGGAGAGAGAGGAGTTTGGGGGACCCTAAGAGGGTTTGTACATCAGGTCAGTTTTTTGGTGCCTAATCTAGAGGTAGGGGACCACATATATGCCAACATACAAGGGTGGTCAGATACTTCGTGAGTCTTATAGCGTGGGTCAGGGCTTGTACAGTTCACAACAGTGACGTATAGGGCGAGGTAAATATAGTGCATTTTCAGTATCCACCCCCAGTTCCCAAATTAGAGGTTTTACTTCAATTGTGGAGATCTCGATCACATGATGTGACAGTGTCCTTTCCAGAGAGGTCGGGGAGGACCACAAGTTAATTCTTCATTTCATACTAGACCACCGGTACCATAGGGAAAAGGCTGAAGTAGAGTTTAGTCAGGTAGAGGAGGTAGATCTTTTGTTTTTGGTGCTGCAACTCAACAGAGTTGGGGTAGAGGTACCACCTAGGTTGGAGGTGGCAGAGAGGGCTAGTGTTATGATTTTCGGGGAAGACTTGAGGATAAGGCGTCTGATGCAGTTAATGCAGGTAATGTCCCAGTCTTTTATCGATCTACATTTGTGTTGTTTAATCCAGAGTCTACTTTCTCTTATGTGTCATCTTATTTTGCTTTTGGGTTTGATATAATGTGTGATAACATGCTTGTACATATTCGTGTTTTTACATCCGTGCGTGAGCCCTTAGTGGTGGATCGAGTGTATCGATCTTGTCTTGTTTTTTTAATGGAGTATGACACTTTTGTAGACTTGGTCATTCTAGGGATGGTAGACTATGATGTTATCTTGGGTATGGATTGCCTTTTTCCTTATCATGTTATTCTTAATTGTAATGTTAAGACTGTGACCTTAGTAATGCCTGGTATTCTGAGGGTTGAGTGGAAGGGTGCCAGTGGTTCTTACCCTAGCAAAGTTATCTCTTTCATCTGTGCTCGGAGATGGGTGAAGAGAGGGTGTTTTTCCTATTTAGCCTTCATCTCTGACACTAGTGTTGAGCTACCTCCCATAAATTCTATTCCCGTGGTCCAAAAGTTTCCAGATGTGTTCCCAACTGATCTTTTAGGTGTTTCTCCTGATAGAGATAATGGCTTTTCTATTGATTTAGAGCCGAGCACTAAGCCCATTTCGATTCCTCCCTAGCATATGGCTCCCGCAAAGTTGAAGGACAGTTACATGATTTGTTGAGTAAGGGGTTCATTCCCCCTAGTGTTTGTGAAGAAGGATGGAATTATGAGAATATGTATGACTACATGTAGTTGAACAAAATAACAATGAAGAACAAGTATACTCTTCCACGTATTGATGACTTATTTAATCAGCTCTAGGGAACATCATTGTTCTCTAAAATTGAATTGAGGTTCGGGTACCATCACTTGAATATTAGGTTATCAGATATCCTTAAGACAACATTTTGGACTCGGTATGGGCATTATGAGTTCCTAGTGATTTCCTTTGGGTTGACTAACAACCTTGCAACTTTCATGGAATTGATGAACAGGGTGTTTCGACTATACCTAGATTCTTTAGTGATTTTCTTCATCAATGATATTTTGGTGTACTCCAGGACTAAGGAGGACCATGTTCGACACTTGAGGATTGTACTTCAGGGGTTGAGGGAAGAGACGTTGTATGCCAAGTTCTCAAAGTGTGAATTCTGGCTTAATTCTTTAGCATTCTTAGGACTCATGGTGTCCAAGGAGGGTATTAAAGTAGATCAGACCAAGATTGATGCAGTTAAAAGATGGATGCGACTTACTTCTCCTACCAAGATTTGGAGTTTTTTGGGATTAATAGGCTATTACCGATGGTTTGTTCAAAGTTTCTCTATTAGTGTAGCTCCGTTGACCACATTGACTTGAAAAGATGAGGGTTTTCAGTGGTTCCATGAGTATGAGGAGATCTTTCGAAAGATCAAAACTTTGTTGACTTTGGCCCTTGTGTTGACTCTACCTAAGGAGGGTGTGGACTTTACTGTCTATTGTGATGCTTCAGGAGTCGGTTTGGGTGGTGCATTGATGCAGAAGGGGAAGGTGATTTCTTATACTTCTAGGCAGTTGAAGGCCCATGAAAAGAACTACCCTACTCATGATTTGGTGTTAGCAACCATGGTCTTTGTGCTTAAGTTATAGCGTCATTATTTGTATGGGGTGCATTGTGAGATCTTCACCGATCACTAAAGTCTTCAATATATTGGGCTAGCGTAGATGGCTTAAGTTGATGAAGGACTACTACATGACCATTCTATATCATCTGAGGAAGGTCAATGTGGTGGCTAATGCTTTGAGTAAGAAGACTCCTGGCATGGTAAATCTTGCCACGCTTAGTATTGAGGAGAGACCGTTGGCTAGAGACATTCAAAGATTAGTTAATAGTCTTTTTCGGTTGTGGATTTTAGAGGAGAGTGGTGGAATGATTACTTTTATTGAGGCTCAGTCTTCCTTAGTCAAGTAGATCTGTGAGCACCCGTTCGATGATGAGAAGTTCTGTCTCATTCGAGGCAAAGTGTTGAGAGGGGAAGCCAATGAGGTTGTCCTTGATTTCGATGGTATCTTGAGGAACAGAGGCATGATTTGTGTGCCCAATATGGGTGAGTTGATTATATTGAGTCTAGAGGAGACCTATTGTTCTCGATATTCCATCCACCCGGAAGTGGCAAAGAAGTATCATGATCTGAGTCAGCATTACTGGTGGTGTGGAATGAAAAGGGATATTGCATTGTTTCTAGGTGTTTGGCTTTCAAATAGGTCAAGTGTGAGCACTAGCGGTCCGAGTGTATATCTTAGAGGATGCTTATTTTTACTTGGAAGTAGGAGCGGATCATTATGGATTTTTTTGTAAGTTTTCCTACCACAACGAGTGGTTCTGACTCCATTTTGGTTGTTGTTGACAGGCTGACAAAGTTTGCCCACTTTATTTCGGTTCAGGTGAAGTATACGACAAATATGTTAGCCGAACTTTATATCAGTTAGATTATGCGATTACATGGAGTCCCCATTTTTATTGTCTCTAATCAATGTTCATTGTTCACTTCCCATTTTTGGAAGGCATTACAACATTGTTCTAGTACTCAATTAGATATGAGTACAACATTTCACCCTCAGACAGATGGAAAGTCTGAGCGAGGTGTTAGAGGACATGCTCTATGCTTGTGTGATAGATCTTGGTGCTAGATGGGATCAACATTTTCCCTTAACAGAGTTTACCTATAACAACAATTATCACTCTAGTATTCAGATGGCTCCATTTGAGGCGTTGTATGGCAGATGGTGTAGATCTCTGATCGGTTTGATTCAATGGAGATGGACTCTTTGGATACCGACTTGCTTAGAGATGCTATGGATAAGGTCCGTATGATTCAGGATAGATTGTTGACAACCTAGAGTCGACATAAGAGTTACGCAGATAAAAGGGTTTGAGCACTAGAATTTATGGAAGGCGATCATGTTTGGCTTAGAGTGTCATATGAAGGGTGTTATGTGGTTTGGAAAGAAAGGCAAACTTATCCCTCGATTCCTTGGTCTATTTGAGATTTTGGGACGAGTTGGAGAGATGACCTATAAGTTGGCCTTGCCACCTAGTTTGTCAGTTGTTCATCTTGTGTTTCATCTCTCCATGCTTTAGAACTACATACCGAATGAGTCCCATGTTTTTTCTCTTGATTCAATTGAGTTGGGTCCAGACTTATCTTTTGAGGAGGATCCTATCGGCATTTTGGATAGGTAGGTCCGAAATATTAGGACCAAGGAGATTACTTCAAGGAAGGTGCAGTGGAAACACCGTTCCGTTTGTAAGATGACTTGGGAAGCAGTGTCCGATATGTGTGCCAGATATCCTCAGTTTTTCGAAGCTTTAGGTACTTTCTCTTACTTTATGTTTGAGGACGAACATGGGTTTTAGTGGTGGATAATGTAATGACCCCAAAGGCCATTTTGGACAATTTTGAACTATTCGTTCAACTATAGTTAATTAATTGATGGTTATTTATTAAATAACAAATTTTAGTTAATGCTTAATGGGTAAAGTTTATAATTTATTTAATATCATATACCACTTGACCTATATAGGAAAATAAATTATTAGGGTTGAGAATTTGAGTCATAATTTAAGAAAAAAAAGAATTCCACGAGACTTACATATGGCGTCAACACGAAGTGGCATCGTCTTCAGGTAAAGGTTTCAAAAAATTCCATTTTTTGCTTCGGTAAATAACGTGGTCACTTGGAGTTGGAGGATAATGCATTTATTATATTGTATTTGGATGCAATTAATGAACTTAAGTTTTCTTTAACTGATGGATAATTATAATTGGACGGTAAATTTTAAAATTTAGGTTAATGTAATCATGAGATCATGATGGTTTGATAAGGATGCGATAGATATTAATTAATCTTTTCATTTAGAAGTTATTTTGTCATTACTTTGGGTAGTATGCCAAGCTTCTAGTGGAGTATCTTTATGCATCAATGACCTATGATAATTTAGTTTTTGGTTTTTTTAGAGTAATTTAGACTTAATCCTAGGCTTAAAATTTAGGAAGATGATACTTAATGTATTGGTTGGCATCATGAATTAGGAACTGGATTATAGTAATATGAGTGTAGTTAATTTAGAAATCTTATCGTAATTATTTATGTGAATAGGTTGCATTTATTTGGAAGTCCAACGAAAGGGAAAGACTCAAGTCTCGGAGTAATTGCTCGATTGTTTGAGGCAAGTGGATTTGTTGACCCTTGTTAAGTGTATAAAATCGTGTATTTCCTTGTGGTATGTGTTGGGGAATAATGGGACTTGGTGATGGATTTACTTGAATAATTCTAATGATGAAAAGGGATAATAAAAGGCAATTTGAAGGAAATAATATTACCCAAGGTAATAATATATGCACAAGTGAAAGACCCAACAATGGTTATATAGAAGAAACTTATTAATCTACAAATAGTAGGTAGGAGGCTTTATTCAATAACTCAATGACTCTTGTAATTTTTGTACATTGAAAATATGTAACAAGGCACCCCTATTTATAATACTAACAACCAAAGTAAACTAGGACTAGGAACCTATAAAACTAACAAATCCTAATTAAACATAAATAAGGAAAATAAATAATAAATTCTAAACTACTTAGGAATCCTAATCTTGGTTTATTTCCTACACAATGTGATTAATTATTGGTGTGTGATGTGTTGAGAATGGTGTTAAAGGCTTATTGGTTCATTATTGATGTTGTGTCATGATCGTATTGTTTTGAATTGTGCATTGTTATGGAAATGGTCATCTTCTCAATAATTGTGTGAACATGTCTTTTACATTGATTCTTAGACATGGTTGTGACAAGTGTTATGTGAATTGAGGAAGAATAAGAAATAGAAGAGAATTTACCATTTCAAGGGAAGTTTCACGCTCCGCGACAAATATGATGGTTCAAGAGACGTGTCGTAGGCCACGACGAATTCTATCATCAAGGGATGTGTCAGACGCCACAACGGATTCTATTATCAAGGGACGTGTTGCATGCCGCGACAAATTCATGGACATATATATGTCCCCCATGGGTTAGACATGCATTTCATTGTATTGCAGACATTTATTATGGTAAACTTATGAGTGCTTTTCATTGTATTGCACACATTTATTATCGTAAACTTATGAGTGCTTTTCTGTGGAATTTGTGATTAATGACTTTATCGAGTGTATTATTGATTTGAAATTGTCCGAGTGTTGTCATTGAGCTATGAACTATTAAAATTGTGCACTGTTAGGTTGGGTTGGTTTTATGCATGTTGTAGTTATGGAGGTTCGGTTGGAGTGTAAGTGGTACGTATTTTCTATATTCTTAGCTTGGTGTTTAGTCGTCTGCGCGCTAGTACCACGTGGTTTGGTACTCATCCCTTGCTTCTACATTTGTGTAGGTTACGAGCCTGGATCTTTGTGATACTCTCTACTCTCTTCTTGACCGAGGCTTGTTGTCGAGATTTGTGAGGTAGTTGTTTGTCATCCCAGCGGACCTTCTTAATCGTATTTATGATTTTGTTCTGCTTTAGAGACTATACCATTTGAGACTTGTGTTTTTCTTTCAAATCTATCGCAATACATGAGAGGTTTGTGCACGTGACAACCAAGTTTTGGGAATTTAGTTAAGTTGACTTGTTATCCGCATTAGTAATTGCTATTAAACTTTTAAGTTTATTTTATTTCCGCACTTTATCGGAATAGTTGGGTTAATGCCGACTTGTCTTAGTGGGATAAGACGAGTGTCATCACATCCATTTTTGGGTCATGACAATTTGTCTTGTATATTTTTTGTGATTTGTATTTCTATTAATACATTTCATATTATGTTGTATACAATTCTATGAATTTAGGATATCAATGTTTATTGTGACATTCTTACTTTTTAGACCTTATTTGTACATATTTTCAACAATTATATACAACTTCTTTTTTTGCATTTGAATATAATCATCAAGCATACGTTCCAACTATTTATTTGTATAATTTCAAATATTTGTATACATTTACTTATTTATATATTTCAATCAATTGTGTGTGTGTGTATATATATATATATATATATATATATATATATGTTGACGTGTTTATTTAGAAAGTTAAATTTATCTTTTTTCTTGGTAGAAGTAATATTTAGTAAGAAATTCTAATCAGATACAATAATCATGATTTGTGGGATTGTTTTTCATTTTTAATAACCTAATTACCGCCTCATTAATTAAGTTAAGAGTCCAATATGCATAAAATAAATAAATTACCAGTGAGATATACAATATCTACTGAAACTATAGTTACGCTGCATAATTAGGCAAACAATAGCTAAGGAAGTTAATTGTGTTTCAACTCTTAGCTATGTATAAAGTTTCCCCTAATTATTTTATATGAAAATATTTGTTATCTTTTATTAGTATTTGTACGATCCACCAAATTATACTAACATTGTTATCTTTGTTCGAATTAGTACACTACTTTTTAACGGCATTTTCTTCATCGATCCGTAAATCACATCCTAATATTTAATTAAAAAAATGGCTTGTTGCGCCCAAATCAAACATGCAAGTGTACGTGGCCGTTCAAGTATTAAAGTGGCTATTATAAAGAGCTGGGTATCGTACCCACAGAGACTCACGATTAGAATCACTTAATTTTCCCAAAACTTTTAGCTTAACACAAGTGTTATCAAGATTTCAAGAGTGATTTATTTTATAATCTAAAAGTTAAACAAAATTAAACAAGCGCGATTCAATTTCAAGGGTTTCAAACAATGATTGGGTAAAGTCCAGGGCTGCAACTCTTATCAGGATTCATGCAATTTATATTATTTAAATGGATGTTTATCAATTATCGAATCAATGATCACAGGGTTAATAATAGGATTATAGTCTCCCGACCTCTAATCGCTACGATAAATGACAACCTAACTACATCGTTGAGCGGGGATAGGTTGGACCAAGTATCGAACATTACGATTTCTTCCTGTATAATGACCAAGCATGATTTCTAGGTATATCCCTATCTTAGATACAAATTAACCTTAATTATTAAGAGAAAATCATGCACCTTATGCCCCACGTTCTATCCTCTTATTTCTCTCCCGAGTTCAATTCCGACAATGTGTTTATTTTAATGGTGATCAGGCACGAAATATGAAAAACAATAACATAAGAGATATTTATATGATAGTTAAATGCAATCCATGAAAACTTAATCAATTACAATCATCTTGTAGCCACAACCCTAGAATTAGGGCATTTAGCTACTCATAATAGTTGTTTCGATCAAGCAATGTTTAATTATCATAAAGAGATCGAAAGTAAAAGAGTTTAGGAAAGAACCCTAAAAAATGATGAAACAGCTCTCCAAATCGTCGTTCTTCAAAACCTAGATAAGAATAATCTAATAAAATAAAATATTAACTATTTATACTAAAATCAAAACGGCCAAATCTGGCATATATGGGTGCAACGCGGAGGACCTGATGAATTTTAGCTTGAGAGTAATTTCTCTTCTCCGTGACGCAGCCTTGACATGGACTGTTCTGCCTCAAATTGAATTTCACAGACAAATTTAAAAATCCCTCTCCTCGACGCTGTCACAATCCGAGAGCACCCCCTAGTCGTAACACAGCGTACTCGACCCCGAAGTGGTCTTATACAAGCCTCATAACATTCATTCATCGCATAGGTATTAGAAATAGTACGGAATTAACACTTTTATTTAAAAACCATACAATCTAAACACATTCATTTAAAATGCAAGCGGAAGACTATATCTCACACGGCCATCTTAGACACAATCTTTAACAATATAGGGACATGCCACTTTACAATAGAATTCTAAAGTAGTCTATTACATGGAAAGAAAGAAACTCCTAAAAAGACACTTGTCCAAGAACTATGAGGACGTACCACTTGATCTTGGAAGAATAGCAATCCAAGCACTTCAATCTAGATAGAAGCAATCACTTGCTGGAACCTACACTTGTAGTAAAAACATAGAAGAATGGGTTAGCACACAAAAATGTACTAAGTATGATGACCATGCAAACACATGCTTTAAAAGGGGACATTTTAGTTGGAAACCATGCATTATGCCACTTTTTAGAAATATCATGAACAATAATAGCATAAGAGACGTCAAATACAAATAGAATCATCATACAAGTCATAACATCACATTTAAACAATATCAACATGTAACTCTTTACCTTCACATTTAGCCTTCACCTCAAGTAACCCTCATGCTATACCTTGTGCAATGTATGGATAGCGTCCCATACCACCATCCACACCAAGGTACCTCATTAAGGTCACCAAAAGAAAACTTACCACTCAACATTTCCTTTTTCAATGATACTCATACACAAGAGACCTAAACTTTTAACAAGTTATTTCATCACAAAAGGACCATCACCTAAGACAACCCCTAAGTCATACTTGTGCAATGTGCAAGTAGCATCCCATAGTTCTACTCACAGTAAGTACTCCTTTGAAGTCACCATAGGCAAGGCACATTCAAATACTATAGACATAATAAGGAAGTAACTCATATACAATCGAAGTATAGCATGCATCATTTCATTAGACATTCAAATCAACATTCTTTATTTGCTTCATTTAGAGGACTCTCACACATTAGTCATTAAGACTTAGAGAACTCACTATAGACCTCTTGAAGCCTACTCGTGCCATGTATGGATAGCATCCCATACTATTACCCACATTTCATAGAACTCCTCAAGAAACTATAATGCACTTCTCACATGATGGGAATAAACGTTTAACCGACATAGACCATGAGAGCTAGATCATGGAATCCGGTGTCATGTAACCCCACACCGTAGAAGGTGGTCAACTTGCCTAAGAAAGACCGGTATTTAGCTTAAGTGGAGCTAGTAGCTATCCTATGTGGGCACATAGTTAAGGGACACGAAGATTGCTACTAGATACCCTGCGTCAACTCACGTGAGGGCATCCATCTCAAGAGATTGCTACTAGAAACCCCGCCTCAACTCACATGAGAGCTTCCATCTCATTCAATATCCTCTCGGTGCTTAGCCTATATTCCCATAGAGTACTTTAACATTCATTACATTAAGGGATAAGAGATTGTTACTAGACACCCCGCCTCAACTCACGTGAGAGCATCCATCTCAAACCCAACATTCATTCATTGGATAGCTCATAGATTCAAAGATGAGAATAGCCTTTCATCTAAGAATCCCATTATCATTCATTAGTGTAAGATCAAGAATATCCTTTCAATCAACACATCATTATCATTCATTATAGTACAATTGAGAATAGCCTTTCAATAAGTACTTCATCATTAACATTATCATTGAACCTCATTCATTATTAATTCAAGAGTGTGTGTGTATGTGAGAATAGTAGCTTCTAAACATGATCATCTTTCATTCCTTTAGATCACACACATGCTTTACATCACATTTATATATACAACATCATGATAATACTTCAATTACTTACACTATGCCTTCAATTCCATGATCACAATGTTCATAATAAGTAAACACCTCCACCTTTCAAGTGGATCAATATACATAGTAAATAAATAGCTCCACCTTTTAAGTGGATCAACATCAATTCACAATTCTAATTCAACAAGTAATTGAGCATAACTAGCCCTTCAACGGTCATACTTTCAAATCACCAACACACCAACAATTCACTACAATTAGGGCATGAGTGATGATATACTTCAATAATATAAAGCAATTTAGGCAAATTTGATTCACATGCATTCATCATCAACAGACCCACTTCATTAAGGCACAATTTAGGAATTGAGAGAAATCATGGGTTCATAGAGTATTTTCATCATAATAATCAATTTAACACTAATTCAATCATAATTTGTCATTAGAAACCATTAGAAAACGTTTGATGAAAGAACCTATGAGATTGAGTAAAACCTAGGGTTTTTGAGAAACTTGAAACTTTGAAATCTATTTTGAAATTGACTCTAGGATGAAAGCTAACCCTAGATAAAGGATCACCATACCTTAATAGATGAATTCCATGAAAAATCAACTCAATTAGCCTTCCTCTTCAAGCTCTAAGTCTTCTTTTTCTCTTGGTCTTCAATGGAGTTCTAGAGAGAAGATATTTTGAGAAGGAGGGGTTTCATTTGGGGAATTTGAAGAATGAAATCTAAATTAGTATTTTATTGTTTTAATACTCTTAAAAATACCTTAATACTCTTAAAATAACCTCCCACACACTTAAAAAGACTTGGGGTGAATTTACCAATCCACCCCTACACTTGGCCGCACCCTTGACAGAATTGCAGTAGTGACTCATGCCCTAGACTCACGGACCATACTGTTGGTCCATGGTCTGGGGCTTGGAGTGGTCTTATGGGGTCTTGACCTACAGAGGCCATCCACAGGGCGTGGAAGGACCTACTGGTCGTGAACCCCATCTGTAGGTCACTCAAAATTCTAGCTTTTTTGTGATCTTGGGGGTTAGGCTTTAGGGTCCTCCTCAAGGACCCCTAGGGTGGTCCATGGGGAGTCGTACCTTGACGTTTAACCCCTAAACCCCTAAACCATGACTCGGGACAACATCAAACACCCTCAAACCTCACACCAAACTCAAACACACACACGTTAGGCTCTAGTTTTACTTATTCATTTTTAGAGTCGTTATAGACGCGGAGAGGACACAGAGTGTTCTGTCCCATTTTATAATTTTTGACTTCAAGAATCAATTCCTCCCCGCGACACAGAAAGGATACAGCTATAACTTGTGCTTTATCTTATTCTTCTTTCTTGTTTCTTGTCACTTGTGTCCTCTTGTGATTCCTGATGCCCATTTCAGTGCTTGTTTCTCCATTTAAGCTCACCTACACAACTAATCATGTTGGTTAGGATTCATACCATCAAAAGACTCGACACAACTATAAGTCAACACAAATTGATTCCAAACTTGGCTTAAATGCGTGCATTATTAGGTTTCTAGGCATATAAATACGCCTAAGATCACTACCCCACACTTAGAGCTTTGTTCGTCCTCGAAAAACTTACTAACTAATCCTAGACCTAAGCTCCCTACTACGGTATTTGTGCATCCACCACTTTCTTCCAAGGATCTGAAATCAGTTAACATAGACATGATTTCATTCAAAATGGGCATGACTCATGTAATTGACTTGACAACTTTTAGCAACCAACGCATTCAACAACATGTGCACCATTACGATAACCTATCTTTCGTACAACAAGTTCCCCTCACTCCAAAGAATAGTCCACACACTCAACTCAGCAAATTGAATATCTTTTAAGGACTTTGCAACATAATACGCTCTCACTCAACAAAGACATCATACATGCATGCATTGAGAACCATACGCTTGCCCATTATGTACATCTCCACTAATAAAGTGTGTTATGCTCAAAATCAAATAGGACTTGTTCCGGTTGTAATGTAGGCTTGAGGTAAGGGAGGATTCATTTAGATAAAATTAGTGACTTATCCTCCCTAATGCACCATATTTGATTTCCTTATTACATTCACAACTTTTTCTTTTCTTCAGCCCCCTCTTTCTACATATTTTTCCACTAGTACTACCAACCTCGCCTTTATTTCCCACACACCCCTTTATTTCTATATATATATATACTCAACAATAGCCACCCTTGACTTAGATATTTCTCTCGAGTTAAGGTGCACATTGTCCTTGTAAGGACCAGGGCCATTATTAATGTATTCTCCAAGTTAGCCACCTTCAACTTAGGCTTTTAACCTTAGTCGAAGTGCACAATGTCCTAAGGACCAGGGCCAATCTCAGATTTACAAAACTTATAGGGCATTATTTTACTTCGTCTTTTCTCTCTTCCCCACGAAACTAAACATTTCCACCCAATTTACTTTTCCCGTCGTTTTCACTTATACATCTTATCATAGTGCATTAGGGATTTGGGATCAAAATTAACGGTATCAATAAAAGGGATTCGGTTCAATTACGTGGGTTAGAATAAACTCAAGGCTAAAAGGCTCAATGGGGCTGTACTACGGATATTATTTCTAAAAAGGCTAATATTCAGGACAAATCAAAGAAAGCCTATTACCATCTTCTAAACACTGACTTTTATTTTTCTTCAATAACATGCCAGGCAAGTTCTTGACTCAGATGAATTACATGGATACTATAAAAACTCATCGCTCATGGCACAAGTTCTACTCAAGAATGGATCAATCACAGTAACACAATCGGTTCATGCACAAGGTTCAATTTAAGCTTAAGTTGCAATATTAAAGTCAACTACACAAGTTCAAATACATGCATTCATACATCAACTTCAAATCATGCTTTTATACATTTTCCTTTCGGAATTTCACGCTTCAACACATACCAACCTAGGACTCAATGACGAAATTGCCCTTAAGACGGTTGTCATCCATGTATAGGTGAAAACATTCCCTGATCAATCCTCCATAACATCACCCGCTTCGGCCTCATCACCGGCCTGAGCGGGATCTACCTCCTCATCAAAATCGGACTCCACGTCCGAGCTAGTACCTAGTCTCTGCTCATTGGTCGGGATATCATCATCGACCATCTTATGAAATCTTGGACCAATGCCAAGTAGAGCCTTGGTGTGGGCATTCAACGGATAACGCCTTTCAACATCACCCAATTGCACGTCAGTGGAAGCCAGATAGCCATTCTAATGCCGCAACATCTCTAGGCCATACATACTGGCCATAATCAGCTCATCGTGTCTATGGCGCTCTGCAGTGGTGAGAGTTGGGCCAAACTCAGTGTCGGGCCCCTTGGTCCTCATGATGTCCACTAGTGCTGGGAATAATGGTTCCATGTAGTCCACGATTTCTTCCGGAGCACCTGTAAAAGCATACCTGCGCCCTTTATAAACCCGGGACTTTCGTATCGCCGATTTCAAGACAGCCCCATGTTCAACTCTGTGGGCGTCATCAAGGCATAGACCAAGTAGACCCTTTCCCAGGTGATGTCCATGTAATGGAGCCCCGGTATCAAACAATTCATTACAATCTTTAGCCAGACTCGCACCTCCCTAAGCATGTGATCATAGGGAAGAGATTGCTGATATCTTTTCCCGCTGTGCTTGGTCCATTGCACCATGGCCTGAGGACCACACAATGTATGCCGAATGGCCCGGTAGGGTGGGTGTATGTTCAGCCTTGTAAGAACTAGTGGATCAGTGTCCTGTGATGTACCTACTATGTCATTGATAACCGCGGGAGTGATAGGAACATCTACTCCCCGCACAGTCACAAGATACGATCTCGCGTCTGGTGCCCAGTTGGCGTAAAACTCACGAACCATGTGCAAGTTGCACTCACCCGGCTCTACGAAGATAAACTCCATATGCAACTCACAGATCCGCCTTAGTATCTGAGGGAACTCCCGTGCCAAGTTATCTTTGTCAATGCACACATCTGAGAAATATCTAGCCTCAGTGTGCTTCTTCCACCACAATTTGCTTTCCTTAACCACAACTTTCACCACGAATCGCCTAGTTTGGCCCCTAGGTACTACAGGTGTGGGAGGTACATTCCCCCCACTTTGAACACGCTTCCTTTGGCTCGAGGTTGCCACTTTCTTACCGGGTCTTTGAGTGCCTAACATGGTTACCTGCAAGCACAATACAATTCAGCCCAAGCATAATACACAATAGTGACACATGAGTGGTGTTTACGCACCACCCCACACTTATTTCGATGCATTCCTCAACCTAGGTACTAAGACTGTCCACAGGGAAACAAACATACACCAACATCAAAACAAACTACAACCCATTCAAATGTTGCATGCAACTATCGGTGCTATTCAAGACTTCACAACAAACAACATATGCAACCATTTCAGACCCAAGTACCACACAAGCCTGATCAAAGAGACTTTCTACTCAGACTTCGAAGTCCCACACAATTTACATGAAACAATCAATTTAATTAAATCATATACCATCAGTGCTACTCAAGAATTCATCCGACTAACTTCAGAAAAATATACCATACTCACTACTCATGGACTAATCACCAAGGTACGATCTACTCAAGACTTCGAACTACCTAATAAATAATGTAGAATTTCCCAAATTTGGGCCAGAATACTACCCCAATCCTCTAACCAAACAGGTTCATGTAACCCCCAAATCACTCCAAACCATATACAACAAACAAGAACTAGTGCTACACAAGATTTCGAAATACCCATAAACACCATAGCATAAACCACATCATTCAACCAATGATACCCCATTCGCCAAATACACAAGTTCAACCAAACCCAGTTGGTCCCAAGAACTCATTCACCAAGACCCACATAATGTTACCCAAATGGATAGCCTACTCAAGACTTCGAAAGCCCTAAGGCAGTAACAACAATGACCAAACACACCCACAACTTCCACAAGATAAACATACAACACCCATTACAAGTAACGCATCCACAAGTACAGTTAACATAAATTTTGCACAGAATTTCATACCTGAGAATGCTGAAGACGAAGTGAAGAGGGAGAGGATCAATGCTCTGACTCCGCGTTACAGATTTATGCGTGAACAATCGAGATGGGAGAAGGGGAGGGGAGAAAATTGCGGTGAAACGGGAAAGAATGGGTGAATTTTGGCAACAATCGGGGTTAAAAGGAATGGGGTCGGGTAATTTTTGGAATAAAACGGGTAAAACATGTTCTTTTAATGAAAATAAAAAAAAATATCTGAAGGCGCGACGCAGAGGGGACACGGAGTGTTCTGCCTCATGAAAAAAGTAATTAAATTTCACGAGGTCAAAAGTTTAGCCCCCCTCCGCGACCCGGGATGGTCACTGACCTGCCTTACGTTTGATGTAAAAGTCAATCCTCTTCGAATCAAAATTCGGGGTCCTCTCCGTGACGCAGGACGGTCACAGAGGGTTTTGCCTCACCAAAACAATTAATTTCTAGATAGGCAAAAATTTCAACTCCTTCCGCGACGCGAATTGGGTTCCCCTTCTTGTTCCTTGCACATTTTGAGCAGACCACCCATTACTACAAACACGATAGGTTGCCTCCTATCCAGCGCCTTAGTTTTGGTCATGGGATGACTCATATTTTTTGTATTTTTCTGGATATATCATTTTTTTTACTAATTCTTATGAATTGAAATAACAAAACAACAGAATAGAAAATCCTAACTATTACAAGGGGTCACGTGTTGCCTCCCGTGCAGTGCCTGATTTAATGTCACGACACGACCCAACTCATGACTTACTCGTCATTCAAAGTGAGCGCTTCAAGATCATGATCAACATCATTTCCAAAGTAGTGCTTCACGCGTTTCCCATTCACAAGGAAAGTAAAGCTCATATCCTTGTTCCTTAGCTCCAAAGCACCATGTTGGGTCATCCTCACAATTTCAAACGGACCAGTCCACTTAGACCGAAGCTTTTCAGGGAACAACTTCAATCCTGAATAAAATAGCAGCAACACATAGTCCACTGCCACTACGATATACTGATTACCATGGGAAGATGGGAATGGTCCCATGAAGTCTATCCCCCAGACATCAAAGATCTCTACTTCAAGGATGCTGCTCAATGGCATCTCATGCCTTCTAGAAATAGTGCCCATCCTTTGACACTGATCACAACCCTTCACAAACATAGCAACATCTTTAAATAGAGTAGCCCAAAAGAAACCAGATTGCAATACCTTACGTGCATTGTGTTCGCCCTCGTGGTGTCCACCATATGTCGAAGAGTGACAACTCTCCAACACTTGTACTGCCTTCTGTTCAGCTACACACCTTCACACCATCTGATCAGGTCCCTACTTGAATAAGAAGGGATCATCCCATATATAAAAGTGTGCATCATACTTTAGCCTTTGTTTTTGATGTGTTGAGGCCCAGGTGGAAATAAACCACTCACTAGAAAATTCACAATGTCTGCATACCAAGGTACTTGAGCAAGGTCCAAGGTAAGTAATTACTCATTGAGGAACTCTTCGCAAATCTACCTTTCATTTCTCACATGAGATGAATCCTCCAATCTAGACAGATGATCAGCTATCTAGTTTTCAGTTCCCTTCCTATATTTAATCTCTAGATCAAACTCTTGCAAGAGCAATATCCACCTAATTAGCCTCAGATTGGCACTTTTCTTGTTGAACAAATACATGATTGCAGCATGATCAGTGTAAACCACAACCTTGGTTCCTACCAAGTATGACCTGAACTTATCAAATGCAAACACTAATGCTAGAATCTTTTTTTTGTGATAGTATAATTAGACTGTGCTGCATCAAGTATCTTTCTAGCATAGTAGATAGAATGAACCATCTTATCTTTTCACTGCCCAAGCACTGCACCAACCTTTGTATCACTAGAATCACACATAAGCTTGAATGGAAGCTCCCAGTTGGGAGCAATCAGAATAAAAGCTTCTATCAACTTCTTCTTCAGTAACTCCAAAGCCTGCAAACACTTTTCATCAAACACAAACTTCACCTCTTTTTCGAGTAGGCTGCACAGAGGTCTTACAGTCTTAGAAAAGTCCTTGATAAATATCCTGTAGAACCCAACATGCCCCAGAAAGCTTCTAACTCCCTTCACAGTGATGGGTGGTGGCAGCTTTTCAATGACCTCCACTTTGGCTTTATGAACTTCCAGCCCATTCCTGGAGATTTTGTGCCCCAACACAATACCTTTTCGAACTAAGAAGTGACACTTCTCCAAGTTCAACACCAGATTTGTTTCTTCACACCTTGCAAAGACCCTGTCAAGATTAGTCAAACAAAGGTCAAAAGACTCACCAAACACCGATAAGTCATCCATGAACACCTCAACAAAATCCTCCACCATATCATGGAAGATTGCCATCATGCATCTCTGAAATGTCGCTGGTGCATTGCATAAGTCGAATGACATACGTTTGAATGCATAGGTGCCATACAGACAAGTGAAGGTAGTCTTCTCCTGATCCTCTGGTGCAATGACTATCTGATTGTACCCTGAGTAGCCATCCAGGAAGCAGCAATATTTTTGCCCCACCAATCTATCCAACATTTGATCAATAAAAGGCAACGGGTAATGGTATTTTCTAGTGGCATCATTCAACTTCCTGTGGTCCATGCAGATACGCCACCCAATTACTGTTCTTGTGGGGATCAGTTCATTCTTCTCATTGGTGATCACCGTCATTCCGCCCTTCTTGGGCACACATTCAACCGGACTCGCCCATTTACTATCAGCTATGGGGTATACAATCCCCACATCTAATTACTTGATCACCTCTTTTCTCACCACATCCTTCATCACTGTATTTAGTCTCCATTGGTGTTGTGCACTCGACTTATGCCCTTTCTACATACCATGAATATTAGACATTTGCCAACCCAAGGCTGCTTTTCTCTTCCTCAACATGCTTAATGCTGATTCCACCTGTGATTCAGATAAAGTTACAGACAAAATAACCGGTAAAGTTTTATCCTCACTCAAAAATGCATACCTTAGGTGGGCTGGCAATGCTTTTAAATCCAGCTTGGGTGCTTCTTCAATAGAGGGCTTGGGTGGAGGAGCCAACACCCTATTTAAAGGCTCCCAGTGATCTCTTGATGTCCCCACAATTTCCACATCGAGAAATTGTACCATTTCCTATGCCTCAGCATCCCTATAAATATCATCTCTCACTAGCACTCGGTCCAATGGGTCTTTGGATGCAATATATCGGGCCTCTGCTTTAATATCTATCACTGTTATCGCAGACAACTCTTTATACACCGTAGGGAGCTTTAACGCCTTATTGACATCAAACACCTCCACTTTATCATGTGCCCGCATAGTGAGTTGCCCAGGTGCTACATCTACATAGCACACCTTGTAGCCAAGAAAGGTCTCCCCAAAATGAATATGACCTCATGATCTGGCTCAAAATTCAGCACTACGAAGTCCACTTGGAATATCAACGATCCCACTTGCACTAAGACATCCTCTACAACACCCTCTGGCCTAGCAACAGATCTATCAGTGAACTGCAAGATAATGGTAGTAGGTCTAGGACTAACCAACCCAAGATTTTTATACAACGACGTTGTCATCAAATTTATACTAGCTCCTAGATCACACAATCCCCGTGCATGAATGCTCTGCCCTATAGTGATCTGGACCATAAAGCTACCCGAATCTTTTAGTTTTGTGGGCAACTTATTTTGGATTTGGGAGCTAAACTTTTCAGTAAGTGCTACAGTCTCATATTCAGTCAACCTCCTTTTGTTTGCCACAATCTCCTTCACATATTTAGCATACCTGGGTATACTCTGCAAAACATCTACCAATGGCAAATTAATATGCACTTGTTTCAAAAGAGAGAGAAACTTATCAAAACATCCATCCTCCTTTTGCTTCTTTAACTTTTGAGTGAATAGAGGAGGTGGTTTCACTATTGGTTACACTCTTTCTTCTTGTGCAACAACCTCACTCTCCTTGCTCACAAATTCAGTATTTCTTTTCTTTGGAGCCAACTCCTCCAAGTGCAAACCACTGTGTGTACCTACCACATTTACCTGCTTGGGATTTGGATCAGTGTTCGCGGCAAACCTCCTTACAGTCGTGAGTTCTGGGCACTAGCAAACTTTCCGAATTGTTTCTCCAAATTATGTGTAGCTAGCTTATTATTTCTCACATCAGCAGCTAACTAAGCTTGATCAACCATAATCTTCTTCAACATCTCCTTCATGCTCATGTTATTTGGCTGCTTATTGGGCTGCTCCCGTTGGGCCTGTTGTTGATACCCATTTGCATTTCCCTGGGCCTATATTGATTTTTGCCTTGGGCCTGATTCTGATTACCTCCCTAGGAAAAAATTGAATGGTTACGCCAACTAGGATTGTAAGAGTTTCCATTGTTCTGCTGGCCTCCTCCTCGTTGTGGATTCCCTACAAAATTCACAGAATCCGTGTTTGTACCACATACCTCTACACTATGATCACCACCTCCGCAAATTTCACACCAAGTTGGTGGTTGCTGGACTATATTCACCTGAGCTGGTTGTTGTCCCAATGATAGATTGCTGAAGTGAGTGTTCATCATGTTCTGCATCGCATCAATCTATGCAATTAAGGAAACTACTGCATCTACTTCCTGCATGCCTATAGTTTTCTGTATCACGAGTTTCGCTCCTCCTCCGTTCCATTCGGGGTTACCCTGTGAGATCTTGTTCAGCAAGGTGAATAATTCAACATAAGTGTTCTCCAACGCCTATCCACCTGCAGCTAAATCAAGTAAAATCTTGGTGTTAGGTTTCAATTCTTCAATGAATGTATGGTCCAGTACCTCGTTAGCTTGATGATGATGTGGGCAAGTCATCAACATCGATTTAAATATGTCCCAAGCTTGGTACAAGTTCTCTCCTCCTTTCTATCGAAAACTCAAAATGTCACTCCTTAACTTTGCTATTTTCCAGATGGAAAAAATCTGATAAGGAACTTTTGTGCAAGATCGTCCTAGGAGGTAATGGAGTTAGCGGGCACAGAACTCAGCCATCTTTTTGCTTCCCCCAGCACAAAAATGGGGAATAAAGTGAACCTCACGTAATCCACATTCACTCTCGCTAGAGTGTAAGTATCGCTGATCTCAAGGAAATTATGTATATGGACTGTTGGATCCTCGTGCGATAGACCAATGAACTATCCATTTGTGTGAAACAGTTGCACCATACTCTACTTTAGTTCAAACCTTCCACCAACTTCAGGTTTCTGAATGCATGAAGTCACATTGGTGGTACGTGGGATTGCCATGTCTCTTACTTTCATCTCATCCATTGCTGTAGGTTCTTCTTGCTCAACTCTTGTTACCGTTGGTTCACTAGCAACAAGAAGGACTGGGTAAGTGAGTCATCTTTGCCTTTTTCTGTGATGAACGAATCTTTCTGGTTCAACTAGAGGCTATACCAAGTCCTGATCATCGTCCAGTTTGGAAATTCAACACAACCTGCAAAAATGAATTGCTAAGATCAAGTTGTCAACACTTGCTTTTTAACTTCAGAAATTAGAAAAATCAAATACTTCCTAATTCTAAAGTCCTCGGCAGTGGCGCCAAAAACTTCTTGTGCCCATAGTCGTTCAAGCATTAAAGTGGCTCTTATAAAGAGCCAGGTAACGTACCCATAGGGACTCACGATTAGAATCACTTAATTTTACCAAAACAATCAGCTTAACACAAATGTTATATAGATTTCAAGAGTGATTTATTTTATAATCTAAAAGTTAAACAAAATTAAACAAGCGCGATTCAATTTCAAGGGTTTCAAACAATGATAGGGTAAAGTCTAGGGCTGCAGCTCTTATCAGGATTCATGCAATTTATATTATTTAAATGGATGTTTATCAACTATCGAATCGATGATCACTGGGTTAATAATATGATTATGGTCTCCCAACCTCTAATCGTCTACGATAAATGACAACCTAACTACATCGTTGAGCGGGGATAGGTTGGACCAAGTACCGAGCATTGCAATTTGTCCTGTATAATGGCCAAGCATGGTTTCTAGGTGTCACGCCCCAAACTCGAGGGGCACAACTAGCTCCTAATGACAAAACTCAGGCCCGAGCCGACCCTGATGAACCATTTGCTACTAGCGCATGGCAGCCACACGCAATCAAGAAAAAAAACAAGTATATCTCAGCTAAAAACTAAGCCCTCGACCGGCAAGGCCCCTGTCAACTGATCTATAAAAGAAACAGCTACTCCCAGGAGATCATATAAATAAATAACCAACTAGCACATAAGTCTTAATTGGGCCGTCGAGGCCACCATGATATCGATACCAAAACTAAAAGAAGGTATATATCAATACAATACATCAAACAGCCCACAAGCTTCAGCAAACCAACAACATAGGCCAGTATGGCCATACCATAGCTATACACCCTACACACTAGTCTGCAAGCCTCTAAGAGTAGTAAAGATTAGCGGGACAGGGCCCCAGCCTACCCATAAAGATATATACAACAAAAGGTAACAAACCTCCCAACACTGGCAGCTCCGGAGGAAAGGGGCTAGCCAATCGGATAAAAGTCAATCCTGCTGCTGAGGAGGTCTACTCGGTCGTCTGTCAGGATCTGCATGCATGAATGCAGCGCCCTCAAGGCCGGGCGTCAGTACAAAATAATGTACAGAGTATGAAAGGCAATAGACTATGATGAGGTATCCTGATATACTGGAATAATCTAATAAATAAATCAACGATAAGATAAGTGTACTGACCTGCTCCTAAATCTAAACTTATCAAAAATAATAAAACAACAACCTAGCCAAGCCCCCATAAGCTCGGAAGGTACAAACAACACACAAAACCACCTACTTAGGCCCCGATAAGCCCGGAAGGTGCCACTCAACCTATATACCCCTATCGGTAGTCCCCTAGCCCCGTAGGCAGTCACATAGCCCTCTTAGGCATTAATATAGCCCCGTAGGCAGAACATAGCTCTGTTATGCATCAACATAGCTTATAGACAACTCATATCCCTCTTAGGCAACAACATGGCCCTGTAGGAAGCACATAGCCTTCTTAGGCGTCAATATAACCCTATAGGCAACTTATAGCCCTTCTAGGCATCAATATAGTCCCGTAGCCAACTCATAGCCCTTTTAGGCATCACAATAGCCCTGTAGGCAAAACATAGCCCTTCTAGGCATATATCACATTCCTGCAGGTAACCACAAGAGCCCCAAGGGCAACAATAACAATCCAATCGCTAAAAGCGAGCAATCTAGTTATAAGCAACCCATAGAAATAGCCTCTAAGTCGTGTCTAACATAGGGACACTACTAATTGAATAAGAATCTTGACAAGGGAGGATTATATCAACTCGAGCAGACAACAATCAACAATCACGGCTACAAGTATTTCAAGGATAACAACCCAAATACATTTCTTCTAAGCTTTAAGGAACATGCCATAAGTAGGGAATAGCCTTAACATACCTTTTTCGCTGAATTCACGTGTCCTAATAACTTTAATCACAACCCTCATTGATACTACAACAAGGCAGGATCATAATCAACACAAGAGAATAGAAGATACAATGAAAATCTGATAAAAGATATGTATTTTTGTCGCAAATTGTTATTTGTGACTTATCAAAGCTAGAGTTAATGAAAGAAGGGTCTTACCTTGATTATAAGTTTGTAATATACCTCAAAACTTTAAAATGTGCCCAAACCCTTGCTGTCCACACAACAAAGTACGATATGCTAGGAAATCGATAAAACAAATTATACCATGTTGACGAGCTCAACGCGTAGAACAACTTTTGTCAAGGACTTAAGTCACGAAAATCAGTAACTTGGCTTGTCCTAGAAGTGGGTTTTGTAGGTTTTGTGAGTTTTCTGGTTCTTCACTAAGGAAAATGAAGGAAATATGAAGAAAAGTCGAAGAAGATGATATATATAAAGTTCCACCAACCTAGGGGACCCACCTCACCTGCCTGCTTGCGCAGTCTTGCGAAAATGCGAATATCTCTCTATTCTGATGTCGCATGAACTAACGGGTTGATGCGTTGGAAACTAGACTCGTACACCTTCGATTTCAAAGGTCGCATGGACCATAACTTTTAATAGATTGGTAGAAAACATCCGAGACATTTGACCCAAATTTCATACAAATCTTTAAAAAGGAATTTACGGTAACTTTCGCCAACTTTTATTTTGCCACTTACCTAACTTCAAAACTTGAGATACAACACTTGAACACTTAAAATATCACATAACACATCATTCTTAATTTATTACCCACCCTCCTGGTCTTTCCACGAAGATACGACTTAATTTATATGTTTCGAAAAGTCGGGGTGTTACGTCCATTCCCCCTTAGAAACATTCGTCCTCGAATGAAAAATCTGAGTCACGCGGTTTAGTCTTAGGAGTTGCCAAAATTTAGGTAGTGTATCCTTTGTAGATGTCACTATCCAAGAACCTGAAATGCAAAATTTCTAACCTAGGCGTCTCATATGATGACATAAATTGCTAAGCACTATAGCTTCACCATAACAGTGCAAGCAGATATACAACGACAACCACAATAATAATAATCAATAGTATATATATAAAAAATCAAAAAGGTATCTTACCTTACTGCCTTAATATAAACTAATATGCCATCACCCTAGGGTATGAAACAAGTGAGGATATTTGGACTTTATGCCATCCTTAGCTTCCCATGTGACCTCTTCTCTATTCTTGTTTCTCCACAATACTTTAACCGAAGCCACTTCTTTGGTCCTCAATTTACGAACCTGTCGATCTAAAATGGCAACTGGAGTTTCCTTGTAGGACAACTCCTCTGTGATCTGAACATCCTCAACTGGGACAACCCGAGAAGGGTCTCCTATGCACTTCTGTAGCATCGATACATGGAAAACTGGATGAATAGATTTTAGCCCCGAAGGCAATTCCAACTCATAAGCCACTCGTCCTACCCTTCGAAGGATCTGGTATGGCCCAATGAATCTTGAACTAAGCTTTCCCTTTTTGCCAAATCGCATAACACCCTTCATAGGACTTTTAAGAATACCCAGTCATCGGCACAAAACTCTAAGTCCCTTCATCGCACATCTGAGTATGACTTCTGTCGGCTTTGAGGTGTTAGCAACCTCTCCCGAATGAGCTTAACTTGCTCCACTGTCTGATGTACTAAGTCGAGTCCAATCAACCCTGACTCACCTACCTCGAACCATCCAATGAGGGATCTACATTTTCGCCCATACAAAGCCTCATAAGGTGCCATCCCGATGCTGGAGTGAAAACTATTATTGTATGCGAACTCTATAAGAGGCAAGTGGTCATCCCAACTTCCCTTGAAGTCTAGCGCGCACGCCCGTAACATATCTTCGAGTATCAAAATTGTGCGCTCAGCCTGGCCATCTGTCTGAGGGTGAAAGGCTGTACTAAGATTAACCGGTGTCCCCAGTCTTTTTTGGAAGGACTTCCAGAACTTGGCGATGTATTGTGCTCCTCTATCAGAGATAATAGATACTGGGACACCGTGTAGCCTAACAATCTCCCTAATATATAGCCCTGCATAGTCTTCGGTCTTAAAAGTAGCCCTGACTGGTAAGAAGTGGGCTGATTTTGTTAGTCTATAAACAATTACCCAAATAGAGTCAAACTTGCGACGCGATCGAGGTAACCCTGTAATAAAATCCATATTAATTGCTTCCCACTTCCACAAAGGAATGACTATCTCCTGAACTAGCCCAGTGGGCTTTTGGTGCTCAACCTTCACCTGTTGGCAGTTAGGACACTGTGCAACAAACTCAGCAACGTCCTTCTTCATCCCGTGCCACCAATAGATTTCCTTAATATCATGGTACATTTTCGTCGAACCAGGGTGAATAGAATAACGGGAATGATGTGCCTCTTCCATAATCCGATGTGGATAACCTGCAACATTCGGAACATACAATTGACCACTATATCTAAGGACTCCATCTCCTGCTATATCAAATGGTAAAGTATGTTGATTCTGAGCCTTGGCTCTGAGCTGCTCTAAGCTAGGATCCTCTTGTTGCCGTGATTTTACTTCTAATAACTAGAGATGATACGGCTGTGGCCTGAATTGTTACCCCACTATCTTCTGCCTCTAACAATCTGACTCCCAAGCTAGCTAACTGATGAAGCTCTCGCGCTAGCTCACGCTTCTTAACATCTAAATATGATAAACTACCCATAAATCTTCGACTGAGGGCATCAAGTACCATATTCGCCTTTCTTGGATGATATGAAATATCCACGTCGTAGTCTTTCAGTAACTCAAGCCATCGACGTTGTCGTAGATTTAACTCCTTATGTCTAAAGATATATTGAAGGCTTTTATGATCTATGAAGATGTCAACATGAACACCATGCAAATAGTGTCTCCAGATCTTTAGCGCATACACAACTGCGGCTAACTTTAAATCGTGGGTCGAATAGTTCTTCTCATGCTTTCTCAACTGCCTTGAAGCATATGCGATAACCTTACCATGTTGCATTAGAACACATCCCAACCCAACACTAGAAGCATCACAATACACCGCATAGCCTTCTGAACCGTCTGGCAATGCAAGAACTGGTGCTGATGTCAACTTGTCCTTCAGCTCCTGGAAACTATACTCGCAAGCCTCAGTCCACATATATACCATCAAAAGACTCTAGACGACTATAAGTCAACACAAATTGATTCCAAACTTGACTTAAATGCGTGCATTATTAGGTTTCTAAGCATATAAATACACCTAAGATCATGTCTTAATGTATTTATTTTTATTATCATATATATGTCAATTGTCTTAATTAATTATTATTTATAATTCATTGTTCTAGAGAACAAAGAAAGCAAGAGGAGGAAGGTGAGGGGATGTGTGAAATAGGGACACCAAGGCGTTACATTGTGGCAGACAGCCACCTCTTTTTAGAATCATGATTGATAACGAATTCAGCGGCTAACTGCTAATCTTAGGAAAACCTTTATTTTTTTAATAGATTACTAGAATCTGCACAAACATTATTAGATTTTTGAAATTTTGCACTTGATTTCTAAATTCATCCGCAAAGAGAGGCAAGAGAGAGAAAGAGAATGAGAGAGGGGAGAGGGGCAAGCAAGAGATGGAGAGAGAGGATAGACAAGTAAAATTGGAAAAAAAAGGAGAGACGTAAGCGAGATTTAGAAAAAAGAAATAGGAGATATGCTAGAGAAATTGAATAATTATAGAATCTAATTTCTTAAAACTATAAATATAATTAATAAAAATATAGTACTCCCTCTGTTTAAAAAAGAATGACCTTTTTTCCATTTTGGTCTGTTTAAAAATGAATGACCTCTTTGTTTTTTTGGTAACATTTTAATTTCCGCTTTCCACGTGACATGTTTAAAATCACAAGATTAAAGGACAATTTTGTACATTTGACATAACTTTAATATATGACCACAAGATTCAAAAGTCTTCTTTATTTTTTTAAACTCCCTGCCAAGTCAAACTAGGCCATTCTTTGTGAAACGGGGGAGTACATATTTGTGAAATTTTCTAAAAGAAAACACGCTCGACACTATTTTACTAAAGTTATCATCTTTAGAGAAAGATATATTTCCTTCTGTATACTTCCTTTGTTCTTCAATTTTCACGTTTTTTTTGTAATAACAAAAGGTATTTTCTGTTTTATTTAAGTAGTTGTCAATTTTATGCAGCTCTTTGTTTTAGAACAAGTGATATGAATTTGACTTTTAATTTGATAAAGATATAGACCAAAAAATGACTAATATGTAGTACCAAATATTCATGACTGAACTTGGTTAATTCTAACCCTTTCCATTAATATAAAATTAATAAGTGGTGGTTTAATCATTAGTTTTTCATGAGTCATAGTGAAGAAAATTATAAGATTATCCCTTGAGTTCAGAGTAGGTTCAAAATCGTCCTAACTGTACTATTAGGTAATTGTGATTCTTCTAAAAGGGATCACTTTGATCTTTATTAAATTTTTAACAAATTATACTTAGTTCAGCTTAGCTTTTTAAAGATAAAAAGTAGTCTCGTGCTTATGGTTTAAACACGTAGTCCACTATTTTTAAGGCATAATAATGGAGGGTGATATAGACGAGCACAAAAAATAATAATACATGGATGATGTAAGGAAAACAATGAATTAATAACGTTTTAGAATATTAATATGCTTGAAAAATCCTAACCCCTAGTGGGTCTTAGAGAAATAATCCTAAGTTCGTATTATTTTATTGCATTTCATTTACAGTATGCTTGGTTAAAGTAATATCAGGTAACTAATTATACAACCATTAAATTTACAAGAGCAAACACACGTAAATACAACATGTGCTATGGGTAGTGTAGCACATGTTGATGAAGAAAAGAAAGAGTTAGCCAAAGATGTTCACCGGCTTGCTCGTTTAGGATTTTGCCTAATGGTCACATCAGATGGTGGTGTGATAGTTCAGAATGGATTGGAATCATCATTAGGTTCTTACTAAATCCTGAAAAGGGTTGGTAATGTGGCTTATGAGTTAGAGTTGCGAGTAAAACTAGCAGCGGTTTATCCCGTCTTTCACATTTCCTTGTTGAAGAAGTGTGTGGGTGATCCAGTATCAATAGTATCACTAGAGAGTGTGCTGTGAAATTTGTAGGTTGAGAAATAAGGAAGTCGCTTCAGCGAAGGCTTTGTGGAGGAGTCAGTACCTAGAGGGAGCTACTTGGGAAGCGGAAGAAGCCATGATGGCCAAGTATCCTCACCCCTTTCCTTCTAATTCCGTTTCAGCTTGAGGTACTAGTTCCTCTCCAGTCTCTCAATTTACTCTTGAGTAATTCAGTCTCAGTATCTTGTTCCCTCAGTTATTCCTGTATTTCAACATATTTACATATTCTTGGAACTCAGTTCAGTTAGATATTAGTTTCTAGCACTTAGTGGTAGGGAATTCACCTCCTTCCCTCCATACTCCTTGTTTAGACTTCATTCGAGGACGAATGTTCCCAAGGGAGAAATATTGTAACACCTCTGATTCGAGAAGATGAAAAAATGCAGCTTTTGAGAATCTGGTGTCAAAACAAATGGAAGCCACCGACGGACCGTGTGTCGGACCACGGACCGTAGGTGGGGTCCCCTTGTTGAGTCCCAAACTAAGGAAAATTTCAAGATCAAAAGATAAGACCTACGGTTGTGGTCCATGGTCTGTTGATAGACCCACGTACCATGGGTGTGGTCAATCATTGGGGTCAAGAATCAGTGGTCTCTGATCCCACCCACAACCGACAAGTACGGTCCGTGTTTGGATCTACTGACCGTAGGTCTTGTCGTAGGTGAGGGTCATCAACTATTTATAAGATAAAGGTTGTTGGTTCAAATTTATATGTTCATATCTTTTAGAACCAAATAAATTAGGTGGCCCATGACCTATATAATTAAAGATAATTGAATCCTCTTTCCAACGCCACCGAGTTCGCCAAAATCCAAGCTAGGAGTGAAAAGTAATGTTCATTTTAGTGAAGCCCTATCGGGCAGACCATGAACCACGACCCCAATCGACGGGCAGTAGTTCAAACGAGGCTCGTCAGTCCTGTAGTAGATGGCCTTCGCCAGCTTTCAAGTCAGGGTCATTTTTGTCCTTTCCCTATGCATTGGGGAACTTAAGCTACGTTGTTTGATGCCTAAACTACATCGTTTTACTCAGTCAAAGTCTAATAACCTAGTCATGCATACCCAGAACCCTCATTCTCCAAAAATCATCCAACTTAGAGTGAAAAGAACAGAAAGAGGCGACCAACTCTTCCAAGAACAGGCATAAGCATTCTTCAAAGTTCAGCCTCGAAATCCAAATGATTTCTCCATAGATTTCGTCACCAAGTATGTGAGATTTCACTAGCGGGTTCCTTTTATCCACTAGGTCCCTAGAATTCAATCAGTTCCTTGATTCCACATAATTTTTTTAGACCTAGGGTTTGTAAAATCTTGGTAATTGTGGTGATTTCAGCTGTTATAGTATCCATACTCTAAATAACCTATTTTATTGGAAACGTTGCTTAATTCCTTGTATAAAACTCATAGTCCTAGTTTGTGTAAATTCTCTTAGTTCATGAATTATACTTGCTAAGTCAGTTAAATAGAAAATCATACTCCAGATTTTGAATGTCACATTTTCAGTATATAAATATTGCATTCTCAGTTAGGATGAAAGTATATTGATCTATTCAGTATTCAGTGTATTTTAGCTTCATATGTATTCAGTTGGGAGTAGACTTAGCATCGAGTTGGACAAGGGTTCAACATACCCCCATAGTCGTAGAATTACGTGCCAACGTAGGTTCAAAAGTCATCTCTATTGGGCATCCATTTTAGTGATCAAGCCACATTCATGCCTTTATACCCCTAGTAAGGTATATTGGGTCCTCTCGATAGGGCATACGCATCAGATTCCACTTTTAACCCATGTGGTTTATGTCGGTTAATAGTAGCTCCCACAGTCAGACTCTTAGTGCATTGACCAGGTTTAGTAGTTACTTCAATATACAGTTCAACATGTTATCTTCATGATTAATACTTGGTCATTGAATTCAGTTTATCTTTCAGTTATATTTCAGTACATATTTATATCCTTGTTCAGATTATATCATTGCGCAGTTATGCTTTTTTCAACTTCTATACTTTGTCCAGCTTAACATATTTATATCTTGCATGCTCAGTATATTCCAAGTACTGATGTATACTATGCGCTACTGTAACGACCTGATTTCCGTTGTTAGGGGAAAGCCAATGGGAAAGAATTAGGGGCAGAAAACTTTTGAGTAGTAACTTGGAAATTCCTAGCCTAGTCCAGATTTGGACGAAATCAGAGCAAGTGAGGTCTAAGGAAATATGGTAATGAATGAGAGATTTAATTATAAATTTGATTACATGAGTGGATAGCCAAGACGTTTGGGTAATTATTATAGGGGGAAGGTTTTGATCTGAAGTTAATGGTGGAAAAAGCCCTAAATTGGGTATTGGGATTATGTGTTTGGTCTTAGGTTATTGGTTTTGTTATAATCCGGGTAATTAAACCTTAATTTATTGATCCTTGTGTTATATTACTTGTTTGTAGACCTAGAACAAGCGGAAAGAATTTGGAAAGGGAAGAATCAAGTGTCTTAGGAGGATTCAAGCTTGATTTGAGGTAAGTGATGGTTTGATTTCATGTTTGTGTGATGTATGTGGATTGATTGTTATATTGTATGCATGCGTGTATGCGAATCCGATAGAATATGGAAACAAACCTAATGAAATGATTATGAACAATACATGCGATGAACTTGTGATTGTGATTGTGGTGGTGATGATTGGATCGGGTGTCACATTCCGACACATACATTGGATCGGGTGTCATGTTCCGACATATATCTTAGATCGGGTGTTACGATCTGAAACACTAATTTGGATCGAGTGTCGCGTTCTGGAACACTTATAGTTTGAGTATGGGTTCCATGAGAGGACCATTGTGTTGTTATATCCATTGATATTGAGAATGTGGATGTAACGACCCGAGAGCACCCCCTAGCCGTTACCGGCGTATTTGACCTCTCGGAGGTCTTATACAAACCCTTAGCATTCGTCATAGCATTTATCATAGAAAAATAGCGGAAAATTTAAAACTTTTTCATAATATAACACAAGACTTAAAAGTCACCTCATTTAAACCTTTAATACACAATTGGAGTACTACGTCTCAAGGTAGCCATCTTAAAACATGACGACAACACAAGAGGGACACATCCCTTTAATACATAAAAAACTACTATCTAGTACATAGAACTTAAGGAAACTCTTTAGCATAAAGATCCTTGAATCTGTAAGGACACACCCAAACTTGGGAATAGTAAGACAAGCTCCTCACTTCTAGGAAAGACCCTTTAGTCACCATCACTTACACTTGGTGTAAAAAGATGAAGAAGAATGGTGTTAGTACAAGAATGCACTAAGTATGATAACTATGCAAAACATGCTTTTATAAGAACTTTTTGTTGGAAACTATGCATCATGCCTCTTTAGAGAAACTTCATGAACATTTAGTACAATAGGCACAATATAACCAAATACATCATCATACACATGGAAACCATTCATAATTGCACATAGGGCCACTTATAACATTTTAGGCACATTCAATGCATATAATACATTATCTTCCTCTTTATCTTAACTCCTATCCTTAAGCAACCCTTAGGAAATACTTGGTGCAATGTATCGCCTTAAGGTTACCAAAGGTGAACTTACATATAGCGTGCATCAATCCAACCACATATATTCATAGAGTCATAAATACACCATAAGACATAGTCTTCACATAGGAACCATCACCTAAGACAACCCCCAAGTCACACTAGTGCAATGTGCAAGTAGCATCCCATAATACTACTCACACCAAGTGTTCCTAGGAAGCCACCATAGACTAGGTACATCATAGTCAACAAGTCATAACATCTTCATTTAACATTAGACATAAGACCAACATACTTCATAACATCATATAAGGACTCATTCCTTTACTACATCATTAGTCATAACCCATTTAGTTCATATCATAGGTAAACCACCCTCACAAC
>JAJOOR010012035.1:0-45226 GCA_036250505.1 Solanum acaule
AGAACCCCCCCCCCCCCCCCATTTGATTTCCCAAGTATTGAACTTTGTTATTGTATAATGCCACAAACTTGGCATCATCCCTGCACTTCCCAATATTGATTCTAGCAACATTTACAAATTGAAGTCAACCTCCCATGACATGTTTACACAACAAATCTAGTTGGGTCATCATTTTGGCCATGTTTTCATCTCGTTCATGGTCCTTCTCAATTTTTTCTTTGCTCATACTTAGTTGTAGACTAGTCACTAGGTCTTCTCTAGTATGCAATGCTTGGTTAACTTTGGTAATATGATCTAGCAGCAAAGCAACCACATCTTACGGTTGTCTCATTAATCCACCTTGGACCAACTGATCAGCCACACCTTTATTGACTGAATCAAGGTTGCAATAAAAGTATTGCAACAACAAATGGTTCGGAACACCATGCGTTGGACATTGCAATAGCAACTTCCTGAACCTCATCCATGTGTCATGGAAAGGTTCACCTCAAATACACTAGAAATTTTGTATTGGGATTCGAAGTTTAACCATCTTTAAGGTGGAAAGAATCTCTCAAAGATAGCATCAGTTAGCTCTTCCCACAAAGTAATAGAATCATTTGGTAATTCTGCCAACCATTTTGTAGCCTCAGTCATTAAGGAGAACTAGAATAACCTCAACCTTATAGACTCTTGAGAGAAATTCTTGAACACAAAAGGTACACATGCCTCCATGAAATTCCTATGGTGTTCATGGGTATCCTCATGAGTTAAGCCCCCTAAATCTCCTTTCATCTGGAGCAATTTTATCATTGTTCTAGTTATGTGAAACACAACCCTCCCGTGTATAGGAGGTATCTGGATTGCTCATGTGGTTTGAATATCATTCATGTTCATATCATTCAAATCACCAATGTTGTCGTTTTGACCAAAGTGACTATCATTGTCACGTCCGTGGTAATTCATTGTATAAACCTGCAAATCAGCCAACAATATCAACAAACAACAATCTACCACAACTAAAGAAAATCAAAATATAAATTCTCAATTAGACTTGTCAACCACCATTAAACGTCAATGGAGCCATTTTTTATTACACTCAAATGTCCTCTTTATGACCAATTAAAAGGAACAACGGTCGTCGTCAATAGAAATACCCAAAAAAGAGTTGGGGTTGAATCCGACAGAGAATGGCATATCATGAAGAATTCCTATGTGTATATGTAATATGAGGAACAAGTGGGTGGATAATTCCATAAATATAATAAAAATCTTTGGTTATCAATTATCACAATTAAACTAAATACTGAAGAATTCAAGAGTTAACAAGCAGTCTAGGGGTGCAGGGATTGGAAATCAATGTCACATATGGGTGATTGTGCTGCTCCATAGTGATGAACATTCATGAATAGGCTAAGTTATCTTCGTTGACGCTAATCATCTTTCGATATCAAAGCATCTATGCATAGAATCTCCTTTTGGTCTCATCTAAATACCAATCAAAATAACCTAATACCTTACTCTATTGTCTCTTTTAAGAATAAGGCAAATAGATCCAACCCATAACCTTTATTTTCAAGCAAATACAAAAATCAAACCTAAATTGCTAGTATCAGAATAATCACCCACTCTAATCAATTTCTTTCGAGCATCAACGGGATATCAGAAGTAGGAATTAAGTTTGCATCCTTAACCCATAAATTAACCCCATACAAATTTAGACCAAATTCATGTTTGAACAATAACAAAATAGAGCATAGCACAATACCCACTACATTAAATGAACACTAACCCCATAATTGCACCTGTAGATCTTGGAGATTTAGCCACCCATCACAAAAAAGCAAAGAAAATATACCATTCATGAAAGCAGTAATGGGCAACATGAATTTAAGCAATTACAAGTAAACACACTTTAGATTCAATTTCAGTATTTCAATTTCAAGCACAAAGTCGTAAACCCCAAAAGCTAGAAAGTGCTCTTAACAAAAGTAAAGTGTTCTCTCTCTAAACTCTATTTTAGAACTAAATTCTTCATATGTACTCTATTGATGCCTTGTTCTCATTCTTTTGGTCTATTTATAATTTCCTAAAATTAGTCCCAAAAATCCAATACGTGACCCAATCAACGACATTAGTCGGGCTTGCCGAGCTTGTTTGGTGGATCACCTCTTACTCCTCAGCTCATCTTTTCATGATCTAGGTTTCAAGTGTTTGACTCGATTAATTAAGCCTTTCATGTTCGGTCAATGGACAAGTACCACCTTTGTTTGCCTTTCGAGCAATTACTCTTTTCTTTTCACACTTTCAATTTGGGCGATGTTTATCAAGGTCACCTTTCTCATTCGGTGAATTGCCTTCTCTACCGAAATACGCCAACCTAATTCGATGGACACAGGTGCTATACACTGTCATTTTGGGTGAGGTTATGCTTAGTTGGCGATCTGACCTTTTTTTTAAGCGATAAACAATGTATGGTTTGCACTTCTTGTTGCATTTTGGCCGTTCTTTCAAACATCAATCCTTTCCATGTCCATTTGCCTTTGTAGTTGCAAAGCATCAACATTTTATTTGAATAGGACAAAATTAGGCATTGAGGACAGTAATTATTCAACTAAATAGACCTCAAATGAGTGCAAATCGACCACTCATCACACCTCATCTTCCCATGCCCAAACCATATCAATAAATTATATATTGAAACTAATTATTTATACCAAAGAAGGAAAGATATATACAAAATAAAGAAAGATAATATCATTAAGAAAAATTGCCCTTCATATTCGATCACTCAAACTCTTCGATGAAATGCTTTTGTCATTTTATTTGTACTATTCGACTATAATTTCCACTTCAAATACTAATCGAGTCCCTATGTCTTTGCAAAAAAAAAAATTTAATAACAAAGGGACTGCATTAGTTTTCTCTTTCCAAAATTTCAATTTTTTTTTTTATAGTTTTTGTGTAGTATTGCGCAAAAGAAATAACTAATACCCGTCAATTTTCTTTTAGTCCATCGATCATTTAAAAATTACTTAGATTTTAAAAAAAGTATGTTGGACTGGGTCGGATCTTCCTCGATCCTTTGGATCAAATAAGTTTTATGTTTTACTTCTCTCAGTTTTCCCTCTATTTTAAATTGTAGTATCTACCTAGTAAAAGTTCTATCTAGTGGCTAGTTAAGTTTAAGTGTTTAATTTATAAATTGTGCCAAGTTTGAGGGGCAATATGGTATTTTATTAAAATTATTTGTATGGTTAACACACCTACCAAAAGAATTAGTCATTTCTCTGTTAAATTAAACTTTTTATATAACAAATTAGTTTTTTGTATCTCCTGATTGTTTTTACAGAAGAGGATTATTATCAAATCGTTGAAGATATAATTAATGCTATGACAACTCCTTTTGGTGGCTTGATTGAAGAAATCTGTGTGATGTTGGTACATCATGGTACGAAGTTTGTTACTAAGATGGCTGATTTGCTGGAGTCCAATGAATATAAAGGCAACATCTCTTAAAAACCTATACAAAAATTATAACTTATATTTTTATAGAACTAAATTTTATATTGTTTTTCTATTTTAGAAGATTTAATTGATATGATTTTATTATCTCATATGATTTTAGATTTGTTTATCTTGTAATCTTGGATCTCTCTTTTCGTCGTTGTCCTAACACTGTTTCTATGCTTGTTTATGTTCTTTTACTAGTTAAAAAAAATGAATTTTGTATAGTTATAAAAAAATAAATTAGATTATGTATTTTTGGTTTTTTCTGTAAGCATGTCACTCACTCGACTAGCTTCCTCCACAATGATTATGATTTTTAAAGGGGGGAAGGTGAGAAATAGCTTTAAGTTAATTTTAATTATTTAATTAACTTACATTTGTGTTTCACTTGGTCTTTCTGTAGAAAAAAAGGAGAAAGTTGTTCTTTGTCAATTGACCTAGAGTCTCATAGAGTTGGAGGAAAAGATAAATTAAATCCCTCAAAAATAATTTTTAAGGTATAGATCTTTTGATTTTTACAAATCTATCTATCAACTTAGAAAAAATAGATTCACTTGAGTGATGGAGACATAAGATTAGGGTAATGGGAGAGAAGAAAAGGAGGAAGCGATGGACATGATAATAGTTTATGTGACTATCCTTATCTTTTCCTATCTTCTGTCTTTTTCCTATCGTTTTTCCCCCTTGTAATTTAACAAATTCTTTTTTCTTTTTTTAAATAATTTTTTTATTATTAATTTTAAAATATTTTATTTTTCTTTTTGAAATTAACAAATTTAAAATTAATTTAATTGCTATGTTTCACACATTTATTTTTCATTTTGGGTCAACCCTAACCATCATTTGATTACTACATCCACTTTAATTTTGTAAGACAATAGACAACTTTTAGGATTTTGAAAAAAAACTAGGTGAATGCTATATTTATTTTACTATACTCGAAAACCATCTTAGTATGATGAAACTATTGAACTATTTTTCCTCGCAAAAACAAGAATACAACTAACAATTTTAGTAGCCAAACCCCACCAATTTTTGGTGTTTTTTGAAAAAAAATAATGTGTAGTTCAAATGTATTATTATGGATTTTTCTGATTTTTTTTTGTTTGGTTTCTCAAATATTTTATTAGCATTGATTGATTGTTCCACATGTAAGTTGTATTAAATCATTTTGACATGAATATCTTTGCAAGATACTTTTGTAGGAACCAATAGTATATATGCATAAAGCAAGTAACTTTGTAGTACAAACAAAAGTAACTAAATAACAGTCAAAATGATAGAATAAAGAAGCTTTTAGAAAAATCCGTTTTCCACTTCTAGAAATATCTATAACTCATAGTGATTTCCTCACTAATGGGTTAGAGTTTCATGTTAGATACTAAGGGTAGAAGTATACCCTTATTATAATCAATGAAGTACTATTATAATAGGTAATACCTTTTTCTAGAACAATATTTGTCAATTTGCGGCTTAGTATTCTTAATAATTTAAGACTCTTTTTTAGCTTATTTCTTTTAGCCATTTGTACTTTTGTTACCATACATAAATACGATTCTCAATCAATTAGAAAATAATATTATCATATATGAGACAAGTAATAACACATGGTTTTTATATATTGCTTTCAATTAATATCTTCAAATCAATCGAATTAGTTATCCTATTGATCTCAAAACATAAAAGGGTATTTCTAGGACAATAGACACGTAAACTGAGAATATTAGAGTAAATTGATATATCCATTACAATAATTTGCTAAATATTCAGATTTATTAGTTACAGATTCATGAAACACAATAAGCTCAGAACCTTTATCCTATTATATCATGTATCAATAGTATTTGATCTTTTTAGTGATTATTTGTTTTTGACAAGTCATTAGATAAATCAAAATAAATAGCAATACACGCATATAGGATATTTGATATTCTATATAATCAAATTATTTAGCCTAAAATTATATTATTTAGAATTGTTTTATGTGAATCTGACTAATTATATTTCACACATCGATTATAATATAAGTTGATCAATCTATGGAATTGAATAAGCTAAATTGTAGCAATATCACATGAAACTTCATAATTAAATAATGAGAAATAAGCAGATCCTAATGATGATAAATGTGTGTATATATGCTTTTCATGTTCTTCGCTAACTTCAAAAATGCATGGATATATCCAATTACAACAATTGATAGGTTCCAGTGGCAAAGTCAATATTCTCAAAAGGAAAGGAAAAAGTTGATGTAATAATAATCAATATCCATTCTCTGGATTTTCTTTGTTTTAAACTCTTGAAACAAGATTTTACTTAGATGTTTTCACTTTGTTTTAAACTCTTGAAACAAGCTTTTACTTAGATGTTTTCACTCTCTGTAAGTATTTATTCTATCTTTCATCTTATTGTTATAGCTGATAAGGTCATTGATTTTAGTTAATGCACTACAAATAAATAATCATCTGTGAAATTCATCATCAATTTATTGTTAAATGTCTGTAGCTAAATGAATTTAATATACGTCATCATCAAATAAGATTAGGGATGAATTTTTACTGTTCAACAACAAGAATTATTTGTCTCTAAATCATAGTTTAAGTATAAAATAAATAGTTATTTTGTTACATTATTGTTACAATCAATAAATTCAGTTAATATACATGAAATTAACTAATCACATATTTTTAGATGGATATGACATGTATATCTTTTATGATTTTATTGTTATTGTGGTTAAAGTTAGTTATTTTAATAAATACACTACCAAAAAAAAATTAACTATGAAATTCATCGCTAAATAGTCCAAACATACCTAAAATAATTTTTGATAGACTGTCATTAAATGAAATAAGTAAAGATTTTCGTTATTTAAAAATAGAAAAATACAATGCTTATCTTAGTTTTTTGTATAGTGATATAATATATAGTTGTTTTGTCACAATATTACTATTACAATATATAAAATTCAGTCAATATGCATAAAATTAACAATTCACATGATGTATAATATAATTTAATTTTAATTGCAAACTTCTCAAAATAATTGTGCAGTTGTATGTGATGAGCGCAACGAGCTCATTGCAAAGAAGGTTTTTGACAATGGAACATACCTATATCTGGAAAAGTCACTTGATGAAAATACTGTGAAAAACTTGTGGTAATTTGTATTAAGGAAGAAAATACTAAAAGAAAAGATGAGAGAAGGACTAGATCCAAAAGGAGATCATGTGAAATATGTTGATAATATTGGTAATGAAAATATTGTGCGAAATATAGAACAAGTTGGAGAGAAGAGTATGTCTATTAATAATGAAGAACAAAGTAATATTATTCATGAGACTGAAAATAATGTTGTATCAAGAAGAACAAACAACTTAAGGAGCAAGAGGATGCAAAAAAGGCAAAAATGTGATTGACAAATGAGAAAGACAGAGTACTGCTATTTATAAGACTTTGAATCATAAGGACTGCATAGAATGGACCGTGGATCTTCGTGCAAAATTCAAGGAAGCTACACAACAACTTGGTAAAAGGCGTAAGTTTATCTTGTTAATTAATTTTTTCTACAATTAGTTTCTATATATGTAGTTAAATGAATAGTGATATTCATATTTGTATCTAATGTACGTTAAAATTGTTTTGAGTTAAGATATAGTGATTATTTTATTTACATGTGCCTCAAATATATCTAGGAATATTGTTGTAGTGATTAAATTAAAGTTACATTTTAATGGATCATGTAGGTTGCTTACCAAAAAAGTTTCTCAAGATAATGAATGTGCCAAGTCTTACCAGGATGCAAGTTGCCAGTTATCTGCATGTACATCCTTAAATAGATGAAAGGATCTTCACACGAATAGCTGAGCAAATTTATTATTTATATTTTTCTAGTCAATATATCTTAATAATACATTGATTATATTTATTCATACATACTATACATTCGTAGGCTATTTACAATTTAATTAGTTGAATGGACAACTATTAAGGTGGAAGAAATTCTATTAGTAAATTATGTTGTGTGTGTGGGTGGGAAAGGCTATTTACAATTTAATTAGTTGAATGGACAACTATTAAGGTGGAAGAAATTCTATTAGTAAATTATGTTGTGTGTGTGTGGGTGGGAATTTGTTTGGCAATAATATATTTTTTATCAATATACTATTGGTTACTAGAAATTTTTTTGCTTGGGATGATTTTTCATTAAACACTTGTGAGATCCATTTACTACAATTATCTGAATATTAATTTTATATCAAAAAATCATTAAGCTACCTCCCTAGGTAGTGTTAAGGTCTTCTAACACTCTAGTCACCCCAAAGCCCACTTGATGAGACTTCCCTGGTTATGTTCTTGTTGTATCAAAAATCATTTATTTGAATAAAATTTAACTTTTCATCACTTCCGCCTATAAATATTGGAAATTATTATCATCTTTAATATTCAAAAGTTATATAAACCCACTCACTAATTAATGAGGAATAGAAATAACTTTCATTGCATGATTAGTAATAGAGTTATTCGATGCTAATTTCTATTATTTTTTCATAGCTACTATTCATTGAAATAATATTATCATGAGTATTTAACTCAAAAGATTTTTTCTATTAAAATTACTTATGTCAAGCATTTTAAAAACACCTTAAAAAATAAGTTTCGATGAAAAATATATTCTTACTCCAATTTTTTTGTTGATTTATTTCCTTTTAGAGATGTCGTATCAACAAAAGGAGACCTTCAGAAGAGAAAGAATATATTCGACATGGATCTTCAATTGGTTCTCAACAAAGAATTGGAAGAAGTAGCCATAGAATATTTAAGAGAATACTTGATCTTCTAACAAAAGTACCAAATCAAACCCATGGAGACCCAGTGTTTCCACTAGTTAATACCAACAATATTTATGCTAGTTCAACTGAGCAAGAACTCTATCACCCACAACTTCAAGTTCAACAACACTACGTCAGCTCATTTTTGTTGGGACAAAATAATGATGGTGGTAGGCTACAATAATAACATGGCCTGTTACTTGGTTCACAAGGCCCAATTATTGGGAGCAGTAATAGTAATTTTTACATGCCGTTTAATAGTGGAGATTATCATGATTTCAACTTGAATTGTCAAACTCAAAATGATTACAACTTGGATCTCAATCAACCGTATGTAGCAACAAATTCAGCAAGTGCAATAATTATCACACCTGAGCCTACACCCTGGGTGGGACTATCACTCAAGAACCATTGCTGACTCCAAACGAACCCTTGGACTGTCTTAACCCTTATCGGAAGACTTACTCATGATAAAAATACTTTAAAAAAGTAAACTGAAATCTCAATATATAACTTAGAATGTATACAGACACATTCACAAGACAAAATGACACTCAAGTCTCAAACATAAAAAAAAGGAATGGAAAGACTCAAGAACTAATATCAACTAATTGTCTATGAAGCCTCTAACAACTAAGATGGAAGTCAGGACAAGACCCACAACATCCTAATGAACTAAAATGATAAAGTAATAAAAAGGGGTCCTTTGGAAGCAAGGAGGCTCACTAACAACTCTGAAGCTCAACTAGAATCAACGATGCTCTGCATGCTGATCCTGGTTACCTGTATTTGCATCATAAAAAGATGAAGGCCAACTGGCATCAGTACATTGAATGTATGAGCATGCGAGGGGAATTCTAAAACAAGACATAAGCTTAGAAGGAATTGAAAGAACATATCTGGGCTCAACTCAACTCAACTTAACTCATTTCAATATAAAGCAATAATATGAATGCAATATAAAGAAAAACTTTTAAAACATGGATAACAACTCTGTGTATTGAGAAATACAATAGTAACTCAGTTTGTATGCAAAGATACAATATAAACTCTGTTTTTATGTTAAAATACAAGTAATCTCTGTGTATATAACAATACAAAAATATAATTGTGGGAGTTTCTCTAACCGACAACCATCACTTAAGAGTTATGTGATGATACAATATTTTGCCTCACGCTGCTAGGGTCGTCCTATACCTTGTCGGGGGTATATAACCTAACTACTATGTGGATCCACTTAGCTATGCTTAAAAGCACTAAGGAATCATCTAAAAAGTATGACCCTTTTCTACCCACGTTGGCTACATGGTTTATGGGGGCTGTGAGTTGTCTGAACTCTCCCCCATATTGGTGTTCAATACTACTCCCAAAAATGTACAAGCTCATATGTTTGAAAACATAACTTTATGATTTGAGATAATTGCTCAAAAACTAGCCCAAAGGCTCTCTTGAAAATCAATGTTTCCTTTCTTGCTTAATTGTGAAAGCATTTACTCTTTACCAAAAACTAGCACAAAGGTTTTTCTAGAAATTGGTGTTTCCATTCTTGTTTAAATATGAAAACATTTACTCTTTTGAAGAAATGAACTTCACTCTTTACTCTGTGCTTAACACAAAACTCAAGTCTTAAAACAAGTTTAAAGCATTTGCGAAAGACTTTTGAAAAGACCCTAAGAACTCTCTAGATGTGGCTCTTAAGTTTCCTTGAATTTGAATTTATGGATTCAAGGTTATGATTCATGTTTATGGATGATTTCTAGATGTTTATAAGACATTTAGAATAGTTAAAATCGATAGGAAGTGTTAGTCCACTTTAAAAGGATTTAGATGGGCTAAACGAAGAAAAATAGGTGGGGGCGGACGACCCGGGTGCACTGCTGGCGCCCCGCGCCAGCCCCTCAAGTTCAGAGACTGCTTTTTGGCGCACTGCTGGCGTGCCACGCCAGCCCTACTGGTTTATCAGTGGCGCGTCGCGCCAGCTCTCCCCTAGGTAAACCCGATGAAGTTTTCTTCTCGTTTTTTGGTCTTGACTCAATTAATTTCTATTCTTTTTCTCAATTTCTTTTTAGATTCAGATACCCCAATATATGTACAAAAGAATCTACTCAAACACAACCCTAAAATCAACATGATTTCCTCAAGAACTCATCAATCTCAAGAGAAAAAGTCAATTTCAAGAACACAAATCAAGAACATTAACCTTCAACTTTCTAGAATAAATTTAACGCTGAAATTAACATAATTGGAGTGTGGGTGAATGAATCCAATTCTGTGTGAACTCACATACCTCTTAGGATCGAATCCTTGGCGAAATTCGAAATCAATTCCTTAAGAAATCGATGAATCTTGACCTTTCTCTTCTTTTCTCCTCTTGAGTTCTTTTCTCTAAAACCCTAGCGTTATTTTGAGTGCGTAAATTGAACCAATTCAGTTTAGACCCCTACTTAATTACCAAAAACGAAATAAATTAAGTGGGTATGGAAAAGTCCAAAATAGCCCTTTAAAATCTGGTTAACTTTCCTTATCTTGACAACCCAACTTCAAACGGGCATATCTCCCTCATACGAACTCGAAAATGAGCAAACTCGGTGGCGTTGGAAAGATAATTCCAAGAAATTTCATTTAACATCTTATTTGGAACCTAAATCATCCTGTACTGAGAGTAATGGTCATTTGAAGTTGACCCAAAACTCATTCTTAACATAACTTGCAAAATTTCAGATTTTCATTATTTCAAAAAAAGTTTCTTTCTAATTCTAGCTCTTTCAAATAGCGGGGTGTTACAATATGTCCCCCTTGGGAAAATTCTTCCTCGAATGAGATCACTCTAAGTAGACTAAGGTATCTAACATTTAGCTCAAACACCCAACAAGAAAATCTAACACATTCAGTATATCAATTAAATAGTACTAAGAAGATAATAAGTACCTTGATATGGAATTTCTCCGGGCTCAAAGAGATGTGAGTATCTCTTCTTCATATCCTCTTCAGCTTCCCAAGTGGCTTCCTCAACAAAGTGATTTCTCCTTAAGACCTTAACTGAAGCTACCTCCTTGGTTCTCAATTTGCGAACCTGGCGATCTAGAATATTAGCTGGAATCTCCTCATAAGATAAGCTGTCCTTAATACCAATATCCTCAGTAGGTATGATAAGTGAATGATCGCCCAAGCAATTATTCAACATGGAAATATGGAACACTGGATGAACCACTGCTAACTCTTGCGGTAGCTCCAACTCATAAGCTACATTACCAATCTTCTTGGATATTTTGTAAGGACCAATATACCGGGGACTAAGCTTTCCCTTTTTACCAAATCTCATAACACCCTTCATGGGTGAGACCTTCAAGTATACCCAATCATCTACTACAACCTCTAAGTATCTTCTCCTAACATCAGTGTAGGATTTCTGAGGACTATGCACTGTTTTCAACCTTCCTTGGATAACTCTCCCTTTCTCCATAGTTTGATGAACTAATCTAGTCCTATCAACCCAGCTTCACCAACTTCAAACCATCCAATTGGAGATCTGCATCGCCTCCCATAAAAAGCCTCATAAGAAGCCATCTGAATGCTAGAGTGGTAACTATTGTTAAAAGCAAATTCAATGAGAGGTAGGTGATCATCCTAATTACCTTTGAAATCAATCACACAAGCCCTCAACATATCTTCTAAAGGCTGAATAGTGTGCTCTGCTTGACCATCAGTCTGAGGATGAAAAACAGTACTCAAATTCACTTTCGGACCCAAACCTTTCTGGAAATACTTCCAGATTTGTGCAGTAAATTGTGCACCTCCGTCCGAAATAATGGAAACTAGAAATCCATGAAGTCTTACTATCTCTTGAATATATAACGTGGCATAATCCTCTACTGAATCGGTAGTCTTTACCGGCAAAAAATGGGTTGATTTTTTCATTCGATCCACAATCACCCAAATAGAATCATATTCCTTGCGAGACCGTGGAAAGCCAGAAATGAAATCCATATTGATCATCTCCCACTTCCATTTCGGAAGTTCTATATTCTGAGCCATACTACTGGGCATTTGGTGCTCTACTTTAACTTGTTGACAAGTCGGGCATTTAGCAACGAACTCAACAATACCTTTCTTCATACTATTCCACCAATATACTTCTCTCAAGTCACGATACATCTTTGTGGAACCCGGATAAATAGAATATCTAGAGATATGAGTTTCCTCTATGATACTCTCTTGGAGTTCATCCACCCTTGGTACACACAACCTACCTTGATACCTCAATACACCGTCTCCCCTTGTTCAAAAGCTATTACTTTTTGCTTATGAACATTTGCCTTCAATTCAAGCAAAATAGGATCTTGGTTTGTTTCTCTTTCACTTCTGACACTAATGATGATTCAACCCCATTCATCACCACCACTTCTACTTCATTGGAATCCATTAACCAAACTCCTAATCGTGCAAGTCTATGCACATCTTTTGCTAACTCTCTTCTCTTCTTCAACATGGGCAGTACTACCCATAGACAACCTGCTCAAGGCATCAGCAACAACATTAGCCTTACCTGGTGATATAGAATACTCCTGTAATAATCCTTGAGTAACTCTAACCACCTCCTCTGTATGAGATTAAGCTCTTCCTGACTAAACATATACTGGAGACTCTTGTGATCAGTGAACACATACACATGAAAACCAAAAATATAGTGACGCCATATTTTCAAAGCAAATATTACGGCAGCCAACTCTAGATCATGGGTTGGGTAGTTCTTCTCGTGAACTTTCTGCTATCTAGAGGCATAAGCAATAACTTTACCATTCTGCATTAACACACATCACAATCCAACTCTGGACGCATCACAATATACAACAAATCCTTTTGTACCCTTTGGTAAGGTCAATACTTGGGTAGTAGTCAACCTAGTTTTCAATTCCTTGAAGCTTTTCTCACAAGCTTCAGACTATTGAAGCTTAATTATTTTCTGAGTCAGCTTGGTCAAAGGAGACGAAATAGATGAGAATCCCTCGAAAAACCTTCTATAATATCCAGCCAACCCCAATAAACTCCTAATATCAATTGGAGATGTGGGTCTAGGCCAATTTTGCACTGCATCTATTTTTTGGGTTTCAACTCTAATCCCATCACCGGAAACAATGTGGTCCAAGAATGCCACAAACTCAAGCCGGAACTTACACTTAGAGAACTTGGCATACAACTCTCTATCCTTTAGAGTTTGGAGAACTATTCTGAGATGACTAGCATGATTTTCCTCATTCCTCGAATAGATTAGTATGTCATCAATGAATACTATAGCAAACATATCTAAATAAGGCTTGAATACTCTATTCATAAGGTCCATGAATGTTGTAGGCGCATTAGTTAAATTGAACGACATGACTAGAAACTCATAATGACCATAATGGGTCCTAAAAGCTATGTTTGGAGTATTACATTCCTCACTCTGAACTGATGGTAGCAAGATCTGAGGTCTATCTTAGAGAAACAAGTGACACCCTGAAGCTGATAGAAGAGATCATCAATTCTTGAAAGAGGATACTTATTCTTGATAGTAACCTTGTTCAACTGACGGTGATCTATATACATTCTAAGGGAACCATCCTTCTTCCTCAAAAATAATACCGGAGCTCCCAAAGGTGAGACGCTTGGTCGAATAAAACCTTTTTCTAGGAGATCTTTCAACTTCTCTTTTAACTCTTTTAACTCTGCTGGTGCCATCCTATATGGCAAAACAGATATAGGACAAGTATCAGGAAGAGGGAAGATCATCTAGAAAGACTTCTAGAAACTCTTTTACTACTGGAACTAACTGAATAGGAGGTATCTCAACACTAGAGTCATTAACTCGAACTAAGTGATAGACACACCACTTGGAAACTAAATTTCTTGCCTTAAGGTACAAAATAAAATGACCCTTAGGCACTGCTGAACTACTCTTCCACTCTATAACTAGCTCATTAGGAAACTGTAACTTGACAACTCGAGTTCTATAAGCAATTGAGGCGTAATAGGCACTTAAATGTGCAGGTTTGTTTGAATCTAGAAAAGAAAAAAAAGTGGTTGGAGTGGCTCAAGGTGCTAAGGAAAATCAAACTAGTATCCATTTTCTTCTATGTAATATGTTCTTGTTGTTACCTATAAAGCAACAAAAAATTACCAATGACTCGCTTCCCTAGGAAATAAATATGTTAGCATATGACTAGTATTTTCAGGAACAAAGACCTTCGAGATAAGAGTAATATTAACATCACTTATTTTCTCAGTAACTCTTCACTCTGGAAGAATATCAATCGTGCTTCAGCAACATCTTTATTAGACGTTGTACATTTAATGAGTCCAAGATTTAGACTCATTTAGGGCTTTATTTTGATAGTTTTAGTGTCCTCATATTCCTAATTTATGCTATAAACTGATGTGAAAGCCTTGATATTCAGGTATGTGAGCTAAGGAACAAGGTAAGGAAACTAACATGCAAAAATGAGCATAACAAGCTGAAGAAGTGAAGAACAACGATCCTGTTGATCGCCAAGACCACTCGGCGACTCGCCGAGTGGCTCTTCAGCTTGCCTAAAGTTCTAGTGTGCCAGCCCTGAGGGAAGAAACCAAGTTGGCGATAGGAATGGGCAGTCGGCGAATCACCGATCTATTCCGCGATGACAAAATGGATCGCCCAAAGTTACAGGACTTAGGGATGCTGAGAACCAATGCATTACGGCGATTGAAGAGAGCAAAGGGTGGATCGCCGAACCACTCAGTGAGCCTGACTTATCTCGCCTAATGACCTTTCGTGCCAAATTTTGGGCAACTATAAATTGAATTTTGAATTGTAAATTGAGCATCTGGCTATCATTGAAGAGAGTTTACTTTTGAGTTTTAGAGTTCCAGTGTAGACTTTGAAGCTTTTTGAGGCTCAATTTTGAGGATTTGCAAGTGAGTTTCTAAATTTCTTCAATTTGGACCATTGTAAAGACTTGGGAGCATTTACCCAGATCATGGCGAATGTATTTGGTAATCGTTTCCCTATTTTTATGATGTGTTGCTAAAACCCCAATTCTTGGGGTGTGATTATGTGATTATAGGTTGAATTAGCTTATGCGTATTGTTAATTACTAATGCTATATTTAAGTGGGTTAATCATTAGTTGAGTTTTAATCTATGAATTGTAGTTGCAAATGCAGTTCTAATTTTGAGTTCTTAGTTTGCTTGAGAGAGAGGTCTTTGAACCAAAGCTTTTGATTAATGGTTTGTAGGTATTGGGTTGATATGGGTTCAGCTCAAGAGAGTGAATCCTAAACCTAATCATACCCATCTTGCTCGAGAGAGAGGATGTATTAAGGTTGTGGGCGGTTCTTATTTGTTAAGCTCATTGATGTTCGAGAGAAATCACTTGAAACATGATAGTTGTTCGAGAGAAAACTATTTCAATTATAGTCCAGCCTACCTACTGATATTTAGCTATTTATTAGTAGTCTCAATTACCCATATAGTGAAATTTGCCTAAAATCGCTCACATCCCGAGAATTCTTCTCGGTATTGTTATTTCATTATTGTTTGATTGCGTTATAGCTGATCATTGCAAACTAAAAAACCCTGCATCTGGCATTCGTTTCATCCCTTTCGACTTGTTTGCTTGTTATTTTCGACAATTTCTATTCCTATAACTATCTAGAACACATTTGTACTTTATAACTGAACTTAAACACGTATCGCTCCCTGTGGGTTCGACCCCAACTCTTCGTTAGGTTTTATACTGCTTAACGATCATTCCACCTAGAATTGAATAAGGTGTGCTTGAAACGTTAATCAACATTTCCCTTTCAGTATCGCATTTTGTTTTTTGGCAACTTAAGGCATCATCTCTTGCAATAGGCACTAATATTAAGCTTTAATATCTCTACTAGAGTGAGGATTTAATTTTATTTTAGTCAAACTAAGATGATGTGAGTGGAAAGTTCTCTGTCAATCTAATATTAAACAATAATGTTGTTATCTCTCATGGTGAAAGAAGAAGTAACTTTTAGAACCTTGAAAATAAATATAGTATTATTTAGGGAGCCTTATTTATAATTCTCAAGTACAATTAAAATGTTTAAATAGAATGCTGAGGGTGCATTTAAATTATGGTCCTCTTATGCTCATTATATCCTCGTGGAGTGGATGTAGTTGTGCTGTGGAATCACATGGATAAAAGAAATATAATTATGGGGATTCTCACATTTTTTCTGCCTATTTTGTCTAGTTATCTCTTTGTTTAGAACTATGGATGGGTACCTCTCAAAGGCGAAGGAAATTTAGTGACCCGATAGCATGGTATTTATAAAATTATATCTTACAATCTTAAAGAAATCAGACCATTGTATACAATAATAATTTTATAACTTCAAACCTAAAATATTAGTACTGGATCATTCTCCAGCTTCTTTTTGATAATGTAGAGCTAATGATCAATTTATATCAAAGAGCATAGTTGACTTACTTTAAACTTTGCAGGTCCAGTTGGATATGATAAGTGTCACGCCCCGAGTCTACCCCTTTGACGTAAACACTAGACTTAAGATCAGGAGTGACCCCAAGCTAACCCTGAAGTTGGCATATCATAAGCATACTAAAATAACTGAATAAAGAGATACTATGCGGAAGCTAAAACAAGAGATAACTGAAAGATGGGGAATACCCAATACTGATCTGAATATATATAAAACTACTAAGAGTTCAACGATATTGAACATTCGCTCATATCTAAAGCTGAATTTAATACTATGTCTAAAAAGCCTCTATTGACTAGAGTTACTGGGACATGCCCCCAACTAACTCTAACAAAATCAAAAATTGAAATAATAGACTGAATATGAAAGACATGTCTATTGCCCTCGAAGTATGAGGACTCACCACTAAAGCTGTTGAATACAGATCGGGAACCGATCTATGCGTGATTTGGATGCTTAACACCTGAACCTACAACATGAAATGATGTAGCGCAGAGTATGCGTTAGTACTTGGAATGTAGTGAGCATGCAAGATATAGAGAATAGCTAAATAAAGTATAAAAAGATGAACACACGTAACTGAGCAATGACATAATCTGAACAGAAACATATATACTGAAATATTACAAATTGAGCTAAATGCAATGACAAAGTAATAATCATGAATTTAATATGCTGAGACTGAATACTAAAGTATAATTGAAAACCAAGTCAAATGCACTAGAGTCTGACTGTAGGAGCTTCTATTAAACAACATAAAATCACGTGAGCTAAGCACGGAGTTTGATGTCTACGCCCCATTGAGAGGACTCAATATACCTTTCCAGGGGTATAAAGGCTGACTGGCATGATAACTAAATCTGATGCCCAACAGAGTGGACTTATAAACCTACGGGGGCACTTAGTTCTGAGACGATGAGGGTACGCTGAAACCTAGTCCAACTTGGTGCTAAGCCTAATCCCAACTTGAAATATGCAAATTTGAGAATGCAACATTTTGGTGCTGACAATGAAACATTCGAAACTGAACTCGGTGCTAAGCCTAATCCTAAATTAAAATATGCAAATTTGAGAATGCAACATTATGGTACTAACAATGAAACATTTGAAACTGGAGCATGTATATCTGTTTAACTGACCTAGCAATTGTAATTAATGAATTGAGAGAATCTACACAACTAGGGTTCTGAGTTTCATGAAAGAAACTAAGCAACGACTTCACGAAAACATTATAATCTGATTAAGAATACTATTACAGCTAAATCACAACCAATATGTAAGGTTTTAGAAACCTTAGGTCTAAGTAAGATATACAGAATCAAGAATATGACTGATTTCTAGGGACCTTGTGGATGAAAGGAACCCACTAGTGCAATTCCACATACCTGGTGACAAAATCTATGGAGAAATCCTTCAATTTCGGGGTAAAAACTTAAAGCAAACCTTTTGGTTATTCTTGGGAAACTAGCGTCTATTTCTTCTTTTTTTTTGCTCTAAATTTGGATTATTTTTGGTAACTAAATGTTCTGGGTATGTCTGACTAAATTATTAGGCTTAAAATGAGTAAAATAATGTAGTTTAGGAATCAAACGACATAGTTTAAGTGCCCAACGCATAGGGGAAAGGAAATAAATGAGCCTGACTTAAATTAACGAGTGCCACCTACTACAGGGCTGGCGGTCCCCGTCGGTTGACCTACCAACGATCGGTAGGAGTCGTCGATCAAGGTCTGCCCGACAGGGTTTCACTAAAATGAGCATAATGTTCTACTCAGAGATGGAACTTTAGCAAAATTAGTGGCGTTGGAAAGAGGATTCGATTATCTTTCATTTTATAGGTCATGGGACACATAATTCATTTTGTGCTAAAAGATATGACAATTTGAAGTTGACCCAACATCCATTTCCCTCCAAATGGCTACTGAACCTCAGCTATTGTTAGACCTACGAACTATAGTTCCAACCACAGACCGTCCTATTCGACCATGGATGGGGTAGAGACCATAAACATTTGGTGCCCAACAATGGACCCCACATATGGACCGTGTGTTAGACCACGAACTGTCAGTGGCTTCGGTGGTTCTTGCACCAAGTCCTGAGAAACTACATTTTTCTCTATGTTCTCAAATATGAGGTGTCACAATATCTCCCCTTTGGGAACATTGATCTTTGAATGAAGTCTAAACAAGCTGAGTATGGAGGGAATGAGCTGCAATCCCTACCACTAAGTACTAGAAACTGATATCTAATTGAACTGAGTTCCAAGAACGTGCAAATATGTTGATATTCAAGAACAACTGAAGTAACAAGATACTGAGACTGAATTTACGTAAGAATATACTAACAGACTGGAGAGGAACTATTACCTAAAGCTGAAACAGAATCGGAAGGGAAGAGGTGAGGATACTTGGCGTTCATGGTTACTTCCGCTTCCCAAGTAGCTCCCTCTACGGACTGACTCCTCGACAAAACTTTCACTGAAGTGACATCCTTATTTCTTAACCTACGAACCTGACGGTCCAGAATTTCAACTAGCACTTCTTTATAAGTGAGACTATCCTTCACATCCATACTCTATAGTGGTACTATTGATGCCAAATCATCCACACACTTCTTTAACAAGGAAATGTCAAAGACCGGATGAACCGCTGCTAGTTCTGCTGGCAACTCTAGCTCATATGCCACATTACCAACCCTTTTCAGGATTCTTTAATGACCTGCATATCTAGGACTGAGCTTTACTTTCTTGCCAAATATCATCACCCCCTTCATAGGTGACACCTTTAGGGAAACACAATCATCAATTAAGAACTCTAAGTCCCTTCTCCTCACATCTGCACAGGACTTCTGATGACTCTGAGTTGTCTTTAGTCTATCTTTGATGATTTGAACTTTTTCCATAGCCTCATGAACTAAATCTGGCCCTATTTGTTTCACCTACTTCAAACCAACCAATTAGGGACCTGGATCTACGCCCGTATAGTGCCTCATACGGGGCCATCTGAATACTAGAATGGAAGCTATTATTATAGGGAAACTCTATGAGAGGTAGGTGATCATCCCAACTACCCTTGAAATTGATCACACAAACTCTCAACATGTCCTCTAAGGTATGTATGGCATGTTCTGCCTGACCATCCATTTGTGAATGAAATGTTGTACTGAGATTTACCTGAGTACCAAGACCTTTCTGAAATGATATCCATAAATTAGAGGTAAACTGAGGACCTCTACCTGAGATGATAAACAAGGGAACCACATGTAATCTGACTATCTCATTAATGTAGAGTTTTGTGTAGTCCTCCGCTGAATCTATAGTCTTGACAGCCAAGAAGTGAGCGAACTTAGTGACTCTATCTACTATCACTCAAATGGAGTCATGCTGTCTGCAAGTACGAGGTAAACCCATAATGAAGTCCATGTTTGTCACTTCCCACTTTCATGTAGGAATGTTACTCTCTTGAGTCATACCTCCTGGTTTCTGATGTTTAACCTTAACCGGTTGACAATAAGTACACTTAGCCACAAAGTGTGCTATGTCCATCTTTATGTCGTTCCACCAAAAGACTTCCCGTAGATTATGGTACATCTTAGTGGTATCTGGATGAATGGAATACCGGGAGTTATGAGTTTCTGTAAGGATCTGCTGTCTCAACTCACCCGCCTTAGGAACACATAAGCGACCCTGGTACCGAAGCACACCATCTCCCCCTTGGGAGAAAACCTCAACTTTTTGCTGATGAACTACACATTTCAACTCCTTAACCTTTGCTACCAATGAAGATTTGGATATATTCTGAACTATCACCCCCCCCCTCTGACATGTCCGTAAGACCAACTCCTAAGCAAGCAAGCCGATGAACATCTTTTGCTAATTCCTTCTTTTCTTCCTCAACATGTGATACACTACCCATAGATAGTCTGCTGAGAGCATCAACCACTACATTGTCCTTACTAGGATGGCAAAGCACATTTATATCATAATCCTTGAGGAATTCAAGCCATCTCCTCTAACGAAGATTCAACTTTTTCTGGGTGAACATGTACTGGAGGCTCTTATGATCTGTGAACACATCTATGTGAACACCATACAAGTAATGTCTCCAAATCTTTAGGGAAAATACTACAACTGCAAGCTTGAGGTCATTAGTCGGGTAGTTCTTCTCATGGACCTTAAGTTGTCTAGAAGCATAATATATGACCTTACCTCACTGCATCAACACACAACCTAGGCTGACCCTAGATGTTTCACAATAAATCACATAACCGTCTGAACCATATCGTAGGGTCAAAATCGGAGTTGTAGTCAACCTAGCCTTCAGTTCTGAGAAGCTTTTCTCACACTCATATGACATTGAAATTTAACCTTTTTCTGAGTAAACTTGGGCAATAGGGAAGCTATGGATGAAAATCCTTCAACAAATCTCCTATAATAACTAGTCAAACCCAAGAAACTTCTGATATCTGTTGGAGAGGTAGGTTTGGGCCATTGTTTCACTGCCTCTATTTTTTGAGAATCCACTTGGATTCCTTCGCTAGATACCATATGACCAAGAAAAGCGACTGACTATAACCAGAATTCACATATGCTGAACTTAGCGAATAACTGTCGATCTTTGAGGGTTTGCAAAACAACTCTCAGATGAGTCACATGCTCTTACTCATTTCGAGAATAAATGAGGATATCATCAATAAAGATGATGACAAACAAGTTTAAATACTATTTGAACACCCTGTTCTTTAAATCCATAAAAGCTGCCGGATAATTTGTTAGTCCAAAAGACATAACTACAAATTCACAGTGACCATACCGATTCCTGAATGCTGTCTTTGGAATGTCACTATCTCTGACTCTAAGCTTATGATAACCAGATCTGACGTCTATATTAGAAAAGCAACTAGCACCTTGATGTTGGTTGAATAAGTCATCAATCCTGGGGATGGGATACTTATTCTTGATGGTGACTTTGTTCAACTGACGATAGTCAATGCACATTCTGAGAGAATCATCTTTCTTTTTCACGAACAACATGGGAGACCCCCATCGAGAGATACTAGGTCTGACGAAGCCCTTATCTAAAAGGTCTTTCAGCTGCTATTTCAGTTCCTTTAGCTCGGATGGAGCCATTCTGTAAGGAGGAATCGAAATGGGCAAGGTATTTTGAAGGAGATCTATTTCGAAGTCGATTTTCCTTTCAGGAGGAACTCCGGGAAGATCTTCTGAAAACACTTCTGTAAACTTATTTACTACTGGGACTGACTCAAGAGTTGGGGTTTCAGAGCTGGAATCCTTAACCTGAACTACATGATAGATATACCCCTTGTAAATCATTTTTTGGCCTTTCGGTAAGAGATGAATCGACCCATAGGTAGTGAGCTACTACCTTTCCATTCTAAGACTGGGTCATTTGGAAATTGAAACTGAATGATTCTAGTTTTACAATCGATCGAGGCATAACATGAATGTAACCAATCCATGCCTAGAATGATATCAAAATCTACCATTTCTAACTCTACAAGATCTGTTGAGGTGACTTTCTGAGAGACTGTGACAGGGCAATTTCTGTATACCCATCTATCTATAACTAGGTCACCAACTGGAGTAGAGACTAAGAAGGGTTCTGAAAGAGTTTCTAGACATGCATGAATACCACAAGGTTCCTTTCACGGCTGGTACAAAGTGTAGGCCACTCACTTCAACTAATAGGCGACTAAATCTACACTCTGAACTTGAGTGAAGCCCATAATGCTTGTTATCTTTTAGATGTCATCGAAAACCACTTGTGGATCTTAGTCTGACTTAGACCCATGAAACTCGGGTTTATCCGAGTAAAGTCTTGGATTCTTGCTGTAGCCGTGTTAGTCTGTGGTAGAGCTGGGACTACAGCTTACTGATTGACCTAGGTAGTCATGGCCTGAGCAAGTACTTGATAAGCAGACCTAAACTCGGCATGGATGACTTGATCCTTCAATGGGTCTGCTGGGGCTGCTAGCTGATTCCTTGTGTTAGCTATTCTGGGAGACATTTTTCGAAATGCGAAGAGCAGGAGTTAGAAGGAGATTAACTAGAGTTCATACTCACATACGATAATAATAGCAAACAAAATGAATTTTTTCTTAAAACACTTCATAGCCTCCCTATACTAGGTGTGGTACACTTCACACCCATGAAAGAGACTCTACTTAGTGCGTCTTTCAGACATCCTAGGACTCTTGAACCTAATGCTCTGAGACCAAGTTTTTCACACCCTGAGGCTACCTCCTTGACGTAAACATGGGACCTAGGATCACGAGTGACCCAAGAAAACCCTGAAGCTAGCATATCATAGCATACTAAAACAGCTGAATAAAGAGATACTATACAGAAGCTAAAACAAGAGATAACTAAATGATAGGGAATACCTAATACTGATTTGAATATATATAATACTACTAAGAGTTCAATGATACTGAGCATTCACTCAAATTTAAAGCTGAATCTAATACAATGTCTGAAAAGCCTTTACTGACTAGAGTTGCTGGGACATGCCCCCAGCTAACTCTAGCAAAACAAAAAACTGAAATAAATGACTGAATATGAAAGACATGTATATTGTCCTCGAACTATGAGGACTCACCACTGAAGCTACTGAATACGGATCGAGAATCAATCTATGTGTGACCTGGATGCTGAACACCTTAACCTACATCATCAAATGATATAGTGCAGAGTATACGTCAATACTTGGAATGTACTGAGCATGCATGATATAGATAATAGTTGAACAAAGTATAAAAGCTGAACAAACATAATTGAGCAATTTCATAATCTGAACAGAAACATAGATACTGAAATATAACTGAAAATTGAACTAAATGCAATGACCAAGTACGAATCATGAATTTGACATGCTGAGACTGAATACTGAAGTATAACTGAAAACCTAGTCAAATACACTAGAATCTGACTGTGGGAGCTACTACTAAATGACATAAAATCAGGTGAGCTAAATGCGAAGTCCGATGTATACTCCCCATCGAGATATAAATGCATGACTGGTGTGATCACTAAATCTCATGCCCAACATAGGGGACTTATAAACCTACGGGGGAACATAGTTATGGGACTATGAGGGTACTCTAAAACCTAGTCCAACTCAGTGCTACGCCTACTCCCAACTAGAAATGTGTATGACAGAACATAACTGAAATACTGGATAGCTCAATATTTTGACATGCAAATCTGAGAATGGAATATTTAGGTAGTGACAATGCAACATTCGAAATTGGAACATGTATATATGTTTAACTGACCTAGCAAGTGTAATTCATAGACTAAGAGAATCTACACAACTAAGGTTTTGAGTTTCATGCAAGGAACTAAGCAACGATTTCACGAAATCATGATAATCTGATTAAGAATACTATAACAGCTAAATCACATCTAATATCTAATGTTTTAGAAACCCTAGGTCTAAGAAAGATATAGCAAATCAAGAATATGACTGAATTTTAGGGACCTAGTGGATGAAAGAAACCCACTAGTGAAATCCCACATACCTGGTGATGAAATCTAAAGAGATATCCTTCGATTTCGGGGCTAAAATTTGAAGCAAACCTTTTGGTTGTTCTTGGGAAACTGGTGCCTCTTTCTTCTCTTTTTCGCTCTAAATTTGGATGACTTTTGGTAAATAAAGGTTCTGGGTCTGCCTGACTAAGTTATTAGGCTTAAACTGAGTAAAACGAATAGTTTAATCATCAAACAGCGTAGTTTAAGTTCCTAACGCATAGGGGAAAGGAAAAAAATGACCCTGACTTAAATATGATGAGTGCCACCTACTACAGGACTGACGGGCCGTCAATTGACCTACTAACTGTTGGTAGGAGTCGTCGGTCAAGCTCTGCCCGACAGGGATTCACTAAAATGAGCATAACTTTTTACTCGGAGATGGGATTTTAGCAAACTTAGTGGCGTTGGAAAGATGATTCAATTATCTTTCATTTGATAGGTCATTGGACACATAATTAATTTTGTGCTAAAAGATATGAACGATTGAAGTTGACCCAAAAACCATTTCTCTCCAATTGGCTGCTGACCCTCACCTAAGGTCAGACCTACGGTCCGTAGGTCCAACCACAAACCGTCCTTGTCCACCGTGGGTGGGTTTAGAGACCATAAACATTTGGTGCTCAATGACAGACCCCACCTACGGACCGTGTGTCAGACCATGGACCGTCGGTGGTTTCCTTGGTTCTTGCACAAGGTCGTGGGAAGCTACATTTTTTTCTATTTTCTCAAATCCGATGTTTTACAATATGGTAGAAAAAATGACTGAAGTGTATCAAGACGTTCAGAGAAGTGATACTAGTATTTTACTTTATTTTGTGTAATTCTTTGTTGTTGTTAGTTGGCTTGAAGTTTTATTTTGTTTTAACATTATAATATGCCGGTCAATTAAAGTTTAAAAAGGCAAAAAGAATAGTGATTGAAGTGGTTGAATATGCTATGAGAAATGAAACTAGTATGTATTTTCTTCCTTGCAATATTTTGTTTTCTTGATATTACTAGTAAAACAACCAAAATGTTATCTTTCCTATGTATTTGACATGACATGCTTCATTATGTTTTTTTTTCACAAGTCCAAACCATATTAATCTCCACCGATTCCTCATTCATCAATTGTGATTTTTTTGAATGAAAGTTTCTAAAAATTGAAGGTCATTGATTTGGGATCTTAAGCTTTCCAATATTTATTTCACTGCTAGTTGCCACTTTTTGTATCACTTTTTTTTGGCAACTTGAGGTCTGATCTCTTGCGATGGGTATTGTTCTGCCTATTTTATCTAGTTGCCACTTGATTGGGAATTGTGGATGGGTACTTGTCGAAAACTAGATAAAATATTATTTTGCATGTTTAGTCTTTCCGATCTAAAAAAAGATCAAACCATTTTATACAGTAATAATTTCAAAAGTTGACACCTAAAACATAACTACTGGAGTATTCTCCAGATTCTTTTGATGGTTTAGCACTAATTATCAAATTTATATCGAAGAGCATATTTGACTTACTTTAAATTTTGCAAGTCCATGTGAATATGATAGGACAACCAAGGTGAGGGAAACAAACATTTTTAAGAATGTTTTGCGATTGAGACCTGGAGAAAAGTTAAAACCCACTTTCTATCAAAATCCAGTCATTGGGCAGAATCACACCTCATTTAAGAGATATTTGGGATTGCTAGTTCGTGATCGTAATATTTGACCGTTGCGGGTACACTCATGGATGGATATCGAAGAGATTATGCTTGAGCATATGTGGGCAACTGTTGCAGTTAGAATTATAACATTACTCTCTTATTTTCTCTTACTTGATAGAGCTGCTACTGTCACAACAATATCATTCCCTCTTCTTCTTGCGTTTGTTTAGAGTTTACTATGGTGTTGCCTTTGTTTAGACCTTATTATGGTCTTTTATTTTAAATTGAATATAACTTCAATGAAACAATCTCTTCTCTTCATGCTTCAAGCGAAGTGGGCTTGTATAGCTATTTTAACCTTTATTCTCTTTAAATAACTATACAAAAGTCGTGTGAGTATGCTATAGGTTTTAAATAGATTATAGGCCAACACAAAATATAAAGCATATTATAGTTGAACAGAAGCAGTAGTAGAACATAATATATTGCATAAACAAATACTATTATATATAAAACAAACAAAATAAAGGAGTGAAAGGAACAATGCAAGTAGATATTTGATGAACACTGATGGATGTACATATTTATTTTTTATCCTAAAACTTCCAGGTTACTACTCCATTTGGTGATTCATATTTTGATGCCTTGTTTTCACTTATTTAAGAGATTTTGCTGATATTTTTCTCTATTTCAGGAAAAGTTTGACAGTGATATCATGAATGGTCAAAGAGATAATGGTTTGCAACATATGAGAAAGTTTTGGAACAGTTGGAGAGGATCGTTGCACAAGAATATGAAATCTAAGTCATTGCACGAGGTTCTAAATGATGTGCCGATAGAAGTAGACAAGAGTGATTGAGAATGGTTGGTCAAGGAACATTTTTATCTGATATGTTTAACGTATGATTCCATAGCTATTAATAAATATCATTTTATTTCCAAGTCACATATGATTACTTTTTTGGAATAATTCTTTTGATAAAGTAAATGATTTCATTTTTGATATCAAGAGGATACAAAATAGTTACAAAAGTTAAGATTAAAAATAGAATCATTAACAAGCTTGCGATAATTTTAGTGTTGTGTTGTTAATGTAGGAATCAAGTACAAGAAACAGAATCAACAGGTCTAAGTTGTGTATGCCTCACCGTACAGGTAGCAAGCCTATATGAGAGATTGTTTACGAACTGGTAAATAAATCAGGAAACCCTACAAAGAAACCTCCTTTTTGTATAAAAGAACTTATAGTACTTACTTTTTTTATTGTTAAGGGAGACAATGATGGTAATCCACCAAACATGGCAACTATCTTCTTTGAGACTTTCAAAAAGGGAAATGAACTTGTCGAACCTGAAACAAATGAAAAATATGTAAGTTTATCGATAAATTTCATTTAACATTTTCTCTCTTACTTAGTGAACTGAAATATTCTAAATATTCTTGTATTTTATAGGCTGAAATTGAAGAGCTTGTACAATTAGAACCGTCTCTTAATAACATCGAGGTAGTGGAATAGTGCTTTGGACCTCAATGCGAAATTCATGTAGTTGTATTTTGTGGTGGGATAACAACTAAGGAGTTTAAAGGTGGTAGTACCTCTAAGGATGCGTTTTTGGAAGAACTGAAAACAACTCGAAAAGAAAAGGAATCACTACAAAAGTGTATGGATATTCTAGAGAGTAAATATGATCGGCTTGAATGTATAGTGGTTTGTTAGCATCCGTTACCTCCATCACCTCCACCGGGTTAGAAAAATTTCCATTAGCTATTCCATGATGTGTATTTTTCAATGAATTTACTGATGTCATTTACAAATGCTCATCTTTGATAAAGGCTTTGCTAATGCAATGTCATGTCTTTTTATGATAAGTTGATCTTAGAGGGTAGATGGTCTATAGTTGTACTACTTTCCATGACGAACGAGACTACATGCTTATAGGATCATGCATATCTCTTTTTTAGTTAGGATGTATTTCTTTGTTCTGAACTGAGTTCCTTTCCTACATGTTCACCTTAGTATTTCTGTTGCATGTTAAATCCTTATTGTGTTATAGTTTTATAATAATGATCTCTAAACTTGATGAACTTTCTGAATTGTGTAAATGCAAAAAATGTTTATCTCATTTTAGTCTATCTCCATAGTAAGGTTCAGAGTCACATGTATAGAAAAACTTGTACTTATAGAAGAAGTGGTCTAAGGTAGATAGTATTATTTTTATCGATGCATTTCTTATATTGTTGGATGGTTGCTTCTTGGTAATTAGAATTTTTTCGTTTAGCAGGGATTTTTCATTCATAACCAAACTATTTAGTACAAACGAAGTAGTGATGACTTAACTACTATATCATTCTAGCCTATCTATATTACTACTCATTACGACATACAAATCAAGAATAATCCTAAGTTATTATATTGTAAAAATGCCTAGGGATGCAAATTTAGATTTTGAAGTACACGCAACCAGCTTGCCTTTTTGTCACGACCCAGACCGTTGTGATTAACACCCACCCTAACCCTCCGGTGGGAGAACCATTACTACAACCCGACTAAGCACCTTAACCAAAAACTATGCATTTAAATATACGGAAGCAGGTTTAAATGACTAATGAAATATAGAGTTCCCATAAACTCTGAATGTTAACAAAACAACTAACAAACTATTGCAGAAGTTAATCCCTAGAACTAAAAGTCATTTTACCAAAACTACTAACCAACAAGTCTAAGAGAAAAAGGGGTGCAACCCCAAAACTAAACATACGAATAAATCTAACTAGAAAGTCTGAGTCCGCAAAGAATGGACTAAGCTATAGAGGACCCATTGTAGCTTGAGCGATCTGACTCACCCTTGAATCTGGTCTTCGATCAGCGATCTTCTAACTGAGGTATGTCAGTAGCCGCCTGAAGATGCCCTGTACTCAATGAAGAACGAGCAAGTGTAGTATTAGTACACAAACCATAGTGTACTGGTAGGATCACGCGGCTATTCCAGTAAGCGAAACATAGGCAAGCAATCACAACACAGTAAACACACATATACATAATACATAGATCAATTATCATTTAAGGAGCAACATAGAGTTTCCCAATATCAATGGCAAGTAGACATGAATGGAATAATCACAGTGGTCCTCTCATGGAACCCACACCCAAACTGTTAGTGTGTTAGAATATGACACCCGATCCAATATACATGTGTCAGAACGTGACACCCGATCCAATATATGTGTCGGAACGGGACACCCAATCCAATATATGTGTCGGAATGGGACACCCGATCTAATCAGCACAACCACAATCACAATCACACTCATAATGAACATTAATCATAGTCATACAATCAATTATTAGGTTCATGGCATATAATTGTTCATACACAATCATTTCATTAGATTCGATTCACATTTGCCTATTCACACACACACATGCATACAATGAAGCATTTAACCAACATATATCACACAAACTGGAAATTGAACCATCACCTACATCGAAACCAAGCTTGAATCCTCCAAAGAGACTTGAGCCTTCCCTTTCTGGATTCTTTCGGCTTGTTCTTGGTCTAAAAACAATCAATTAATGCAAGAATCAATAAACAAGGCCTAATTTACCCGTATAATAATCAAACTATCAATTCATGGCTAAACCCAAGATCCTATTGTTCAATTAGGGTTTTTCCCACCATTATCTTCACGCCAAAACCCTCCCCCAATGATAATTACCCAAGATTCTAAGTTGTACGAATCAAATTATGGATTAGGGGAGTAATTATCTTACCTTTAGCACTAGAAGTTGTGGAAATTGTAAAGAACTTGCCATGGGTCGTCTCCTAGCTCTCAAGAACGAAGGGTTGCAAAAAATAACATTTTTACGGTTTTTACTCGACTTAAGGCGCGATTGTCCCGCCACAACAGGACCCAAACAGCCACAGCAGCCTCGCCCTAGTGGAACTAATGTCACCCTGGCGGCTAGCACGGAGATAGAAAGTCAGAATTTGAGTTCCAAACTCCCATTTTGCAACACACCTTCCACCCTTGATGTTCAAAAACTTCCCGTTAATGCTAAGATCAGTTTTGGGAGATCTACTCACTCAAATTTGATTCTGTAAGCCGGACGGGCTCCCTAACGTCTTGGCTATCCACTCATATGATCAATATCATAATCAAATCCCCCATTCATTACCAGATTTCCCTAGACCTCACCTGACTTAGATTTCGTCTAAATTAGGACTAGGCTACAAATTCCCAAGTCACTACTCAAAAGTTTTCCAGCCTAAATTCTTTCCCCATTGGTTTTTCCATAATGACGGAAACAGATCGTTACAATAGATACCAATTTACCCATCACTCATCCTCGAGTGATAAACTAGGAAAAATTGGCTAAAGTAAGAGTAGTACCTAAATCGTTGAACAACTGGGGATACTTGTCTCACATGTCCTTCTCGGTTTCCCAAGTAGCTTCCTCAAACGGACGATGCTTCTATTGAATTTTCACGGACTTTATCTCCTTGGTCCTCAGCTTCTGAATATCACAATTAAGAATTACAACCGGTTCTTCCTCATACTGAAGGTCATTGTTTAACCAAACTCAGTCCCATTTTATGATGTAATCCCCATCCCCATGATTCTTCTTGAACATAGACAGATGAAACACTAGATGGACTCCAGATAGGCTAGGCGGTAAAGCAAACCTATAAGCCACTAGCCCTACACAGTCAAGAATCTCAAATGATCTGATGTATCGAGGACTAAGCTTGCCCTTCTTGTTGAATCTCATCATCCCTTTTCTAGGTGACACCTTAAGAAGAACTTGCTCACCAGTCTGAAATGTCATGTCTCTTAACTTACGGTCTGCATACTTTTTCTGTTGACTCTAGGCTGCTAGAAGCTTAGCTTGGATGCTTCTTACCTTATCCCGAGCATCCTTTAGCAAATCAACCCCTAAAATTTTTACTATGGGTGATCTACATCCCCTCCCATAAAGTGCATCGAACGGTGCCATGTCAATGCTGGAGTGGTAACTGTTATTATAGGAGAACTCACACAAAGGTAAGAACTTGTCCCAATGCCCTCCAAAGTTAATCACCCATACCCTTAACATGTCCTTTAACACTTGAATAGTTCTATATGATTGTCCGTCCGTTTGCGGATGGAAGGATGTGCTAAAAGTGAGTTGAGTGCCCAATTCCTCATGCAATTTTACCCTAAACATAGATGTGAATTGCGTACCACAGTCCGAAATGATAGAAAAGGGAACTCTGTGCAACGTCACTATGTCCTTCACATACACCTTAGCCAACTACTGCACATTATAGTTTATTCTGATCGAAATGAAGTGGGCTGACTTAGTCAGTCTGTCAACCACTACCCAAATGGAGTCAAACTTTCCCAAGGTCTTGGGGAGACCAACCACAAAATCCATATCTATCCTTTCCCACTTCCATTTCGGAATTGGCATTCGCCGAAGCAAACCTTTCGGCCTTTGTTGCTCATATTTTACTTGTTGGCAGTTTTGGCACTTAGCCACAAACTCAACTATGTCTTTCTTCATGCCAGGCTACCAATAAAGTCGTTTCAAATCTCGGTACATCTTGGTCACACACGGATGAATGGAATACCACCTTCTGACTTAATGCGTTTCCCACCACATTAGCCTTACCCGGATGATACTGGATGGTAACATCATAATACTTCAGTAACTCCATCCACCTTCGTTGTCTCAAATTTAGGTCATTTTGAGTGAATACATGTTCTAGACTACGATGGTCGGTAAACACCTCACACTTGACACCATATAGGTAATGCCGCCAGATCTTAATGGCAAATACTACCGCTGCAATCTCCAAATCATGCGTCGGGTAGTTCCTCTCATGCATCTTCAACTGCCGCGATGCATAAGTTATGACATTCTTATCCTGCAACAACACAACACCCAAACCCGAATGTGAAGCATCACAATAAACAATGAAATCTTTACCCCTTCCATCGGCAGTGCTAGATTAGTTGATGTGGTCAAAAGAGTCTTGAGATTTTGAAAGCTCTCCTCACATTTTTCAATCCGTTCGAAAGGTACCTCATTTTTTGTTAGCCTTGTCAAATGCGTGATGATAGAAGCAAAGTTTTTCACAAACCGACGATAGTAGCCGGCGAGCCTAACAAAATGTCAAACTACCGTCACCAAGATAGACCAGACCTAATTCTTGACTGCTTTGATCTTTTGGAGATCTACCGTTACCCCTTCCCTTGAAATCACATGCCCCAATAAGGCAACTGAAGTCAACCAGAACTCACAGTTGGAAAATTTAGCATACAACTTTTGTCTTCCAAGGACACCCAAAACAATACGAAGATGGTCAACATGCTCTTCCTTACTCTTCGAATAGACCAAAATGTCGCCAATAAAGATGATAACAAAGGAATCCAAGAAGGTTTTGAACACACCATTCATCAAACTCATGAAAGTTACAGGCACATTTGTCAACCCAAACGACATCACTAGAAACTCATAGTGCCCATAACAGGTCTTGAATGGCATTTTTGGCAAATCCTCAGGCCTAATCTTTAACTTATGGTAACTAGACCTTAGATCAATTTTAGAGAAAACTGATGCACCCTGCAACTGGTCAAAGAGCTCATCTATTCGAGGTAGTGGATACCTATTTTGAATTGTGACCCTATTCAACTTTTGATAGTCTATGCACATCCTCATACTACCATCCTTTTTCTTAACAAACAAGACCGGAGCACCCCACGGGGAAACACTAGAACCGATGAAACCTTTATCAAGAAACTCTTGAATTTGATCTTTAAGCTTTCTCAACTCCGCCGGAGGCGCGATAAGGAGGACTGGAGATGGGGTGAGTACCAGGTTCTAAGTCAATCCAGAAATCTATATCTCTATCTAGAGGCATACCAGCCAAATCGGTAGGAAACACTTCTCTAGATTCAGACACTACATGAATAGACTCAATAGAGGGAGACTTGGCCTCAACATCCCGCATATGAGCCAAATATGCCAAACACCCCTACCCCACTAGTTTCCTAGCCCAAAGGAAAGATATGACCTTAGCTGACTTACGCTTGTACACCCCTTCCCACTCTAACTTTTCCCTACCTGAGATCTCTAGAGTTACATACTTAACATTACTTATCACATCATAATAGGGGGACAACCAAATCATGCCTAAGATTATATCAAAGTCAGTCATATCCAAAATAACCAAATCATCCCAAGTCTAAAAATCCATAAACAATATAGGACAAAAACGATATACATGGGTGACTTTGACAGACTCTCCAATTGGGGTTGAAACATAGATGGGGGCATTAAGTACATCATAAACTGCATCAAATCCCAAGTCAAATTGAACTGACACATATGAAAAAGTAGAACCCGAATCAAACAAAATAGTAGCTATTCGGTCACAAACAAGAATAGTACCTGTGATCACTGCATCAGATGTCTCCACCTCGGTCTTGCCCGGAAAGGCATAATAATGAGTCTTTTCATTTTGACAGAGAACCTCCTTGCTTGGATGCACTGCTCCTCTATCTGCATTACCATTTCCCCGGCCTCCATGACCTCACTGATTCCCACCCTGCCCACCTTGTGGACGTCCTCTACCATTATTATCGTTGCTCGGGGGTACCACTGCTCTTTTCTGCTGCTGCGCGGGGTCAAACATGCGCGGATGTGGACAATCTCTTCTCATATGCCAAGGTTCTCCACAATTGTAAGAAATGCAGTCAAAGGACGGCCTGCTGCCTGCCGAATGTGTGGCTCCCTGGCTTTCCTCGATAAATTTCTACTATGGAGTTCTTGAGTAACTACCTGTAAGCGCGGGAGAGGCTAACTGAATTGGTCGGGCTGTAAGTGTCAACTTTGAGTATGACTTATGTTAGCTTTAAGTTATTTGCAATCTCTCCCGAATGAGCTTAACTTGCTCTACTGTCTGTCGTACTAAGTCGGGTCCAATCAACCCTGACTCACCTACCTCAAACCATCCAATGGGGGACCTATATTTCCCCCTATACAAAGCCTCACAAGGTTCCATCCCGATGCTGTAATGATAACCATTATTGTATGCGAACTAAATAAGAGGTAAGTGGTCATCCCAACTTCCCTTGAAGTCTAGCGCACACGTCTGTATCATATCCTCTAGTGTCAAAATTGTGCGCTCAGCCTGACCTTCTGTCTGAGAGTGAAAGGCTGTACTAAGATTAACCTGTGTCCCCAGTCCTTTCTGGAAGGACTTCCAGAAGTTGGCAGTAAATTGTGCTCCTTGATGTAAGATAATAGATATTGGGACGCCGTGCTAACAATCTCTCGGATGTAAAGCCCTGCATAATCTTCAGCTGTTAAAGTAGTCTTGACTGGTAAGAAATGGACTGATTTTGTTAGTCTATCAACAATTACACAGATAGAGTCAAACTTACAACGCGATTGAGGTAACCCTGTAACAAAATCCATATTAATTGCTTCCCACTTCCACAAAGGAATGGCTATCTCCTGGACTAGTCCATCGGGATTTTGGTGCTCAACCTTCACCTGTTGGCAGTTAGGATAATGTGCCACAAACTCAGCAACGTCCTTCTTCATCTCGTGCCACCAATAGATCTCCTTAATATTATGGTACATCTTCGTCGAACCAGAGTGAATAGAATAACGGGAATGATGTGCCTCTTCCATAATCTGATGTCGAAGCCCTGCAACATTCGAAACACACAATCGACCACTATATATGAGAGCTCTATCTCCTGCTATGTCAAATGATACAGTCTGTTGATCATGAGCCTTGGCTCTGATTTTCTCTAAGCTAGGATCCTCCTGTTGCCGTGCTTTTACCTCCACAACTAGAGATGATATAGTTGTGTCCTGAATTGTGACCTCACTATCGTTTGCCTCTAACAATCTGAATCCCAAGCTAGCTAACTGATAAGCTCTCGTGCTAGCTCACGCTTCTCAACACTTAAATAGGATAAACTACCCATAGATCTTCGACTGAGGGCATCGGCTACCACATTCACCTTTCCTGGATGATATAAAATATCCACGTCGTAGTCTTTGAGTAACTCAAGCCATCGACATTGGCACAGATTTAACTCTTTCTGTTTAAATATTTATTGAAGGTTTTTATGATCTATGAAGATGTCAACATGAACGCCATACAAATTATGTCTCCAGATCTTTAATGCATGTACAACTGTAGCCAACTCTAAATTGTGGGTCGGATAGTTTTTCTCATGCTTTCTCAATTGCCTTGAAGCATATGCGATAACCTTACCATGTTGCATTAGAACACATCCCAACCCAACACCAGAAGCATCATAGTACACCGCATAGCCTTCTGAACCCTCTGGCAATGCTAGAACTAGTGCTTATGTCAACCTGTCCTTCAACTCCTGGAAACTATGCTCGCAAGCCTCAGTCCACTGGAACTTAGCTATTTTTTTTAGTCAGCTTTAATAATGGTGCTGAAAGTGAAGAAAACCCCTCTCCAAACCTTCTATAGTACCCAACTAACCCTAAGAAACTACGAACCTCAGTCAGAGTCGTAGATATGGGCCAAGTTTTTACGGCCTCAATCTTTTGTGTATCAACCGTAATGCCTGCATCTGATACAATATGGCCTAAGAAAGCTACAGAGTTCAACCATAACTAACACTTAGAAAACTTTGCATAAAGTTCTTGATCTCGAAGAATCTGAAGGACTGCTCGCAGATGATTTGCATGCTCAGCTTTTGAACGTGAATACACCAAAATATCATCAATAAATACAATCACAAACAAGTCTAGATACGGCCTGAATATACTATTCATCAGGTCCATGAACACTGCTGGGGCATTAGTTAATCCAAAAGACATTACCAAGAACTCAAAGTGTCCATATTTGGTTCTAAAAGCTATCTTTGGAATGTCTTTCTCCCGAACTCGTATCTGGTGGTACCCTAATCTTAAATCAATCTTTGAGAAGCACTCAACACCTTGTAACTGATCAAACAAGTCATCCTCAGAAGGGGATACTTATTCTTTATAGTCGCCTTATTCAGCTGTCGATAATTGATACACATTCTTAGTGAGCCATGTTTCTTCCTCACGAATAACACTAGCGCACCCCATGGTGAAGCCTCTATCCAGCAAGTCTTTCAACTGATTCTTCAACTCATTTAGCTCAGCAAGAGCCATTCTATAAGGAGGGATAGATATGAGTTGTGTACCTAGTAGTATATCGATAGCAAAATCAATTTACCGTTCTGGAGGGATACCAGGGTGCTCATCTGGAAATACACCTTGAAACTCATTAACTACTGGAATAAATTGAAGAGTCGGTGGTTCTGCATCTATATCATGAACGTGAACAAGATGATAAATACAACCCCTAGTAATCATCCTCCTCGCCTTAAGATAGGAAATAAACCTACCTTTAGGCGTTGCTGTATCACCTTTCCATTCCCGAACTTCCTCTCCTGGAAAGTGAAATCTAATAATCTATGTCTTGCACTCAACATTAGCATAACAAGATGCTAACTAGTCCATACCCATGATGACGTCAAAATCAACCATCTTTAACTCTACGAGATCGACAGAGGTCTGACGGTCAATAATTTCAACCGTGCAACCTCGATAGACTTTCTTGGCAACAATAAACTCACTAATTGGTGTAGATACAATAAAAGGTTGATCTAATGACTCTGCTACTATACATACCTTCCGCGTAATAAATGGCGTAACATAAGACAGAGTAGATCTATGATCTATCAAAGCATAAACACAATGGGAGCAAACAATCAATGTACCTGTCACAACATCTGGTGATGACTTTGAGTTCTGTCGGCCAGCTAGTGATTATGTACGGTTCTGTCCACTACCATAACTAGATGATTCCTCTCTGCCTTCGCCTCTACCTCTACCTGCTGAAGTTTGGGGTCCACACCTTGTAGATTGTGCTGATGAGGAGGAACCTACTACTGACCTGGTCGACTGACCTATACTAGCATGACCTATGGTCGGGCAGTTTCTCCACCCATGCCCCTCCTATATACATGAATAACAACCTGTAGAGCCTTGTCTGCACCTCCCGAAATGCATCGTACTGCAAGTAGCGCAATGTGGCAGTGCTGTCCTAGCCTGGCCTGAGCCTCTTTGCTGCTGAGAGCGAGATGCTCATGAACCCTCACCTAGGCATGACTATCGAGGTCTGGGACCACCTTGAAAATCTCCATGTGAACTAGTGGGCCTATCCTTCTTCTGTCTCTCTCTATCGACCCTGTCATTCATATACTTTAGATGTCGGCAATCATCTATGCCTTATGCAAAGGCCTGAATTTGCGAGATATCCATATTATCATTTAGTGCAGCGGTAGAACAAATGTCGATATAGTCTAAGTTAAGCCCTCCCACAAATCTACGCACCCTGTTATGCATCATATCAACAAATTTTTGTGCATATCTAGCCAATGAATCAAATCTCAGCCCGTACTCTCGGACACTCATACGGCCCTGTCAGAGGTTTAGAAACTGGTCCACCAGGCCATCCCTAATCTATCGAGGAAAATAGTGATATATGAAAGCTTCTACAAAGCTATCCCAAGTGGGTAGAGATGCATCTTTTCCCCTAGATCTCTCCCAGCTTTCGTACCAAAATACTGCAACATCACGCAATCAAAATGTTGCTAACTCGACTGACTGGGTTGCTGAGACATGTATGACTCTAAAGATCCTATGAAGTTGATCAACAAAGTACTGAGGGTCCTCTCTGCTATTTGTCCCTGTAAACTGTGGTAAATTCGAGACAATAAATTTATGAACTCTCGAACTTCCGAGCCCTTCAGAAGGTCCGACAACATATGGCTCAACTAGTTGGTGCTGTGCAGCTACTAATTGTGCTATCATACATACTGCACTCTTGAAATCCTCATCAGATGGAATAGGAGGAACTATATGTGGTACTGGTGGAGCTGGAAGTCCTGTTGCCCTTAGAGGCTCTTGAAGCGGTGGAGAAGCTATAGGGAGCTGAGAAGATGTCTCCCCCTGGGTCTCACAATGGTCTACCTCCATTTGTGGTACCTTGCCAATGCCCTCACCTGCAATTGTATCTAGCCCCTGGCTAGCTGTGGCCTGTTTGGTATCAACCATCTCTATCTATATACAAATATCAATTATAAGCTAGAAACCTCAACCCTTAAGACACCGTTCTATAGCATGAGGTGATCAAAAGAAGGATAGTAATTCTAACATGCCCAATAGCTTCTTGATTATCGAATCTGGTGCACAACACATTTATAAATAAGACTCTACTAAACACGGCCTACAGACTCCCTAGGATACAACATTGCTTTGATACCAAGTTTGTCATGCCCCAAACTCAAAGGGCGCAACTGGCTCCTAATGCCAGAACTCAGGCCCGAGCCAACCCTACCGAACCATTTGCTACTAGCACATGGCATCCATACGCAATCAAGAAAACAAACAAGTATAGCTCGGCTTAAAATTAACCCCTCGGCCGGCAAGGCCCCTGTCAACAAATCTATAAAAGAAACAGCTACTCCCAAGAGTTCATATAAACAAATAGCCAACTAGCACAGAAGTCCTAATTGGGTTGTCGAGGCCACCATGATCTCTATAGCAAAACTGAAAGTAGGTATATATCAATACAATACATCAAACAGCTAACAAACATAAACAAGCCAAAAAACTAGGCCAGCATGGCCATAACGTAGCTGTACACCCCACAAACTAGTCTGCAAGCCTCTAAGAGTAGTAAAGATTGGCAGTACAGGGCCCCAGTCTACCCATAAAAATAGATACAACAAAAGTTAACAGACCTCCCAAATCTGGCATCTCCAGAGGAAAGGGGCTAGCCAACCAGATATAAGTTAATCCTACTGCTGAGGAGGTCTACTGGGTCGTCTATCAGGTCCTGTATACATGAATGCAGCACCCCCAGGCAATGGGGTGTCAGTACAGAATAATGTACAGAGTATGAAAGGCTATAGATTAAATGAGTAAGTATGATAATACACCAAAAGCAATCAGGTAAGGAAATCAAATTTAGATAAGCATGCTAACCCACTACTAAATCTAAAAAAATACAATAATGATCAAACATCAACCTAACCAAGCCCCGATAAGCTCGGTAGGTACAAACAACATACATAAGCACAGAAGGTGCCAAATCAATCTACATAACCCTATCGGTAGCCCTTTATCTTTGTAAGATGTCACATAGCCCTTTTTGGCAACGATATAGCCCCGTAGACAGCGCATAGCCCTCTTAGGCAACATCATAGCTCTGTGGGCTGCATGTAGCCCTCTTTTGCATCACATAGCCCTGTAGGCAACACATAGCCCTCTTTGGTGTCAAAATTGCCCCGTAGGCAACACATAACACTCTTTGGCATCAGTATGGCCCCGTGGGCAACACATAGCTCTCTTAGGCAATAACATAGTCCTATTAGACAACACCATCCCCCCCATAGGCAGTTCATAGCTCAACAACTAACCACAATAACCCCAAGGGAGACAACAAACAATTGAATAAGCTAAAGGTGAGCAATTTAGCTATAAACAATATATATATATATATAGTTTCCAAGTTGTTCCTAACTCAGGGTCGTTCTAAACAGATTATGAGTCCCTATACTGATGGTTTATAGCCACTCAATCAGCCAACCAGTCACAATTGCATCTACAAGATCACCAACATTAACTACCCTACTATATCACTCCCAAGCTCTAAGGAAATATGCTGAACTAAAGGAATAGCCTTAACATACCTTTTCATTTATAATTTATGCTAAAAATACCTCTGTCCGCACCACTACAACACTAAAAAAAAAGGTAAAATCAATCAGTAATTAAGGACAAGAATTACTACGACAATCGATACGGATTCCTTTTGTAAATTACTATCCAAGACCTAAGGTATCCATAAACTAATAAAAGATGGTTCCTACCTTTTTTTACACGCCCAGAATACTTAAATAAAATCAAACCACTGAACAAACTCTACTGCCACAGCCTTCACGGAGCTACACCGATCAATTCACCATGAAAACTATACCAAAACGACGAGCTCGCGAAGTAGGGCAATTTTCGATAAGGAGCCAAGAAGAGATTATGAACACCCAAGGATGATTTGAGGAGAATTTCTTTGATTTTTGTGGGTTTCTTTCGAGTTTGAATGAAGAAAAATGAAGAAGATGCTATCATATAAGATTCCACCGACTTAGGGGACCCACCTCATGTTCCTGCTTGCGCAGTCTCGCAAAAATGCAAATATCTCTGTATTCTAAAGTCATATGAACAAACTGTTTGATGCATTGGAAACTACACTCGTAGACCTTTAATTTAATGGGTCGTGGGCCCCTTAAATCATTATAGATTGGGAGAAAACTTCTAAGACATTTGATCCAAATTTCAGAGAAATCTTTAAAAAGGAACTTACGATAACTTTCGCCAACTTTTATTTTGCGACTTGCCTACTTCAAAACTTGAGATACAACCTTTGAACGCTTAAAATATGACATACCACATCATTCTTAATTTTTTACTCACTCTCTTTGTCTTTCCATGAATGTACGAGTTAATTTAGATGTTTTGAAAAGTTGGGGTGTTACAATGATGTCTCATGAACCACGTCTAGTAGTGTCTTTTTCATAGGTGTGAAGCATGCCACACTTATGAATGGGAGGCTATAAGATGTTTAGGAACTTTCACTTCTTTCATTACTCTTTAGTTGTGCCTTAGATTTTTAACTCTATGAAGTCCTTTTCCTAACCCTTTTCTTGTGGATATAGGAATATGACTACAAGAAGGGTGGCCGCAAGAAGGATGGAAGAGGAGATTGTGGACGAGGGCGTTCCTCCCCAAGTTCCTCAAGCTCCTAATGATGAAGGGGCTATGACCAATGTGGAGATAAGGTCGGCTCTCCAAATATTGACCCATGTTTTAGTGACTCAAGTCACTAGGGTTTCTAGAGCTCATGTTAACCCCAATGCAAGTACAATGACTTCAAGAATTAGGGATTTAACAAGGATGAATCCCCATATGTTCTATGGTTCCAAAGTGGATGAAGACCCACAAGGCTTTATAGAAGAAGTGTTTAAGGTGGTTGATGCTATGGGGGTGTCGTCTCAAGAGAAGGAGAAACTAGACGCCTACCAATTGAAGGATGTGGCTCAAGTATGGTATGCAATGGAAGGATGAGAGACCCATAAGAGCGGGCCCGGTTGATTGGGGAGTGTTCAAGTCGGCCTTCCTTGATAGGTTTTCCCCCTAGAGTTGAGGGAATGAAAGATGCAAGAATTCATCGACCTTCACCAAGGAGGTATGAGTGTGAAGGAGTATAGCCTTATGTTCACCCAATTGTCTAATTTTTCTCCAACATTAGTGGCTGACTCTAGGGCCAAGATGAACAAATTTGATAAGGGGGTATCCGACTTGGTAGTCAATGAATGTCATTTGACAATTCTCATCACAAGTATGAATATTTCGCGTCTTATGGTTCATGCAGAACAAATTGAGGAACAAAAGCTCAAGCAAAGGAATAGAGAGATAAAGAGGGCTAGGACCGATTATGGGGATTTCTCCAATGCTAGATCCGATGGATATGGTCAACCTAGGACCCAACAAAAACTTTCTAACCAAGAGAGGGTGTTTAAACCTAAGCCTCTATGAGGGAGTAATAGTGAATCCGTGTTTCTTAAGCCTACTTTCTCCAAGTGTGGAAGAAAGCATTATGGTGAATGTCTAGCCGGAAAGAAGGGGTGTTATGGTTGTGGTGATGAGGGTCACAAGAAGAAAGATTGTCCAATTCTTAGGGCTAGAGGGAGAGAGGCCAAGCAAGATTCTCTTAGGTCCCGGATCCCAATTCCAAGCATAGGTCCTAAGTTCTCCAATCTAGAGAAGACCAAGAGTGATCTCCTCATATCCCTTCCGGTATGTGTTTCATGCTTTAGTGAATTTCTGGATTTCTTGTCTTTTGTGACTTGTTGTGCTGGGCTTGAAGTTGTCTTTAATATGAATGATGCTTCATTGATGCCTTATGTTATGAATTATGTTTAGAATAACTTGTGTAGGCTTACTCCCAAGGGGGAGATAGTGTGCCTATTTAGTAAGGATATTGTGTGTTTATGTGTTGCCATGATTTCCTTATGTGCATGTTCATGAAAATGATTAGGTCTTGTTAGAAATGACTTATATGCATTATTTTTTCCTCATGTTGTAGTGCATTTGAGTAGAGTTGCATATAGACTTCATGAGATGAGTATTTGAACATGCTTTAGTTTTTGGAGTTGAAAGATTCCTCCTTGAAATGAATGCATTGGGAGAATAAATTGTGTATGGGCTCCATGAGAGTATGTTGAGCATGTTATGACTAGGAGATGGTAGTTCCTCCTTGAATATGACTAGTTATGAGAATGTCATGCACAAATGGGTTGTTTGATGAAGTTCCTATTTCCTTTTTGTTGCATTGAGTATGTTTGGTGGGAATTGAAGTTTTCCTCCTTATTTATGTGCATTAGATGTGGTGCATGCATGATGGGCTTCTAGTGTAGAGTCGTTTCCCTTAAGAATTGTTTAGAGTTGTCATTCAAGGATGAATGTTCCCAAGGGGGAGATATTGTAACACCCTGGAAACTAGTAGACCAAACTAGAGCCTCAAGCTAGGGTTCTAAGGACTTATGTATGAGGAATAAAGTCGTAGATGAAACTTTTCGTGCTTAGAATGAGGAGTTAAGTGGTTGAACGCCAAGGTACGTGTTAGATCCCATAGTTTAGAAGACTACCTAAGGTTTGGTTGAGGGTTGAAAGGGCAAGAGCCAAGGACAACGGGGCAAGGCCCAAGCTAAGGCAAAGGCTGCCCTAGATTGGAAACACATTGCCTCAAGTACCGACCACTACCACGGCTCATGGAGTGGACCACGGCTTGTGGTGTGGTTCATGAGACCAAGGCAGTAGCTCCCTTAGGGATGCCCCAATGTGGCTTACCTCCACGAACCACTTCACGACTCGTGATCTTGACCACAGATCATGGGAAGGCTCGTGAAGATGCCTTAGGAGGAGGGGAGCCAAAACCTTGTAGAGCTAAGTAGGGACTCTTGTTCATGACCACCTTCACGACCAGTGGTCTTGACCATGGTCCGTGAAGTGGTCCGTGAAGTCCCGTTAGAGTCATGGGAGGCAAGGTCCTTAGGCCTAGCTATTGCCTAAGGGACCACAACCATCACCATGACCCGTTGGCTTGACCACGGATCATGGGAGGTCTCGTGGACTTCCCTTAGCCTCAATGAGGGTTGCTAAGTATGGGAGGGTCACTGGTCAAGGGACCACGACACCACCACGGGCTGTGGTGCCCTTGACGGACTGTTTAAGTGGGCGTGACCCCTAGAAAGGGGCTGCTTAGTCGAGGGTACTTAGGTAAATTCCAAATCGTTTAGTTAATTAATGAGGTTGTTTTATATGAGTTTTATTCACCTATTTAGACTATTTTAAGTCTTTAGCCCCCAATTTTAAGTCACTTCTCACAAGACCCTAATCAAAACCCCAAAGCACTCCTCTCAAATATTTCTCTCCCTAGAAAGACCCCATTGAAGAAGAAGCTAGAGCTTAAAGCTAAGGTAAAAAACAAAGGCACCATTGTTGAAGGCTTCTGCTAGGGCATTCATTAAGGTATGTTTAGCTTTTCATCTATGGGTTCTTACACCCATATAGCCCCCTTAGTAATCACCTAATTTGTGAAGAAGAACCCCAATCTATGCTAGGGTTACTTCCAATGTGTGGGTATAGTTGGGTATGATTCCAAAGGGTTAGATAATACTTATTTATGGATAATTTAGTATTGAATTGTGATATTATTATGAAATCATGTGAATTCTATGGTTAACCCTAGTTTTCTTGATGAGTTACATGTTTTGTCGGTTTATGCCATTAGAGGTAAAATTGAAGATTCATGAGTAATCTTCCTAAATCAATGTCGTGTGTAGTAATTGATCAAAGTTAGGATCATATAATTATGAATTGAACTAGACTTTATACTACATGATTGATCTTGGCTTGTAAAGTTGGAATAAAACCTTTAGGATGAATTATGACTAAAATCACCTAGTATCAAGGAAAGTGATGGAATGTCTTGTAATCTAGGTTCATAATGTGCTTCCATGATGTAGAGTCTTTGAGAATGAGGAGTCATGGTTATGAATGATGATCATTAGGCTCTTAAGAGTGAAGCTAATATGATTAACTTTAGATCCTAAGGCTTTGAGAGTAAAATCTATATGTGAATCCAAGTCCAATGAATAGGATTATGCTGAGAGACCTTTACCTACTTAATTCACCTTATGAATCATAGATGGTAGGAAGTGATAGAATCACTTAGGTCATGATGATATCCTTGTCTAAAGGTAGAATTCTAGACATGATACTAAGCATGAATGTGGAATTAACATGAAAGACTTCTCACATAGTAATGGTTCTAGGGTTGAAGAACTTCTCCTAACTAATTGAACTTAATGCAAGAGAGCCTTTATACCTAGGTCATGGATGCTGATAGTTGCTCACACATGGTCAAAAAGAGGTACTAGCATGGATTGGTTGTCAAGAACACCTTTCCATAAACTTGAGTCAAAGTAGAGACTTAATGATTATCTTGTGGGATTTATGCCTAGCACCGAGTGGAAGGAAGGAATAATTGAAATAAAAAATCTGCATAAACAACGAACATGACTACATACATGCATAACGAAATAATAAAAAACTACGAAACCTTAATTCCTGCAAATATATTATTGTTAAGTCTATTTTGTCTATGTTCTAATTCTTGTCTTTTCTCTATAATTATTTCAGCTAGTTTTTGTCTATATTCGTTATTCTCGTTATTTATTGTATTTTTAAATATTGAAGCATGATTACATATAAAGCAAATTGTATTATAATTTCTTGGACTAAAGTTCTTTGGATTTTTTATTTCTGACGTACTGGGTTTTTCATCCATGTCTACGTTGAATATATTTATATTCTATTTTAGATATATTATCTATTAATTGTTCTAATTTGTCATTATCAGTTTTTGTGATATTGAGTTATTTATATTCCGAATATTTTTTCCCATATTATTCTTCTTAATTCAATTATTTCTATATTTTTAAGTACATATAAGATTAAAGTTTCGTAGTTTTTTATCATTTCGTTATGCATGTATGTAGTCATGTTCGTTGTTTATGCAGATTTTTTATTTCAATTATT
>JAJOOR010012036.1:0-41459 GCA_036250505.1 Solanum acaule
TATGTTAGTTATTATGTATTAGAATTATTTGAATCATGATTTCTAGTTTATTAGCACACTGGAAACAGGGAGAAAACTTCTATACTATGCCATCCTAATGTTGAAACCGGTAGGCGAGGAAAGCCGTTTAGGGGACTAAACAAAGTTGAGGCGCTGATAAGAAGGAAGTATCCGCTAAAGTACGATGCTAGTAGTGACAGGAGAACATGATAAAGATAATCTAATTCATAATAATCTAATATGAATTTAATCAATTATTAATATGATAGGAATGAATAATTTGAAATAAAAAACCCGCATAATAAAGAACATGACTACATATATGCATGATGAAATGATTAAAAACTATGAAACTTTAATCTTATATATACTTAAAGATATAGAAATAATTGAATTAAGAAGAATAATATGGGAAAAAATATTTAACGATTACGAATCAGAAGATATATTAAATCAGCAATGGTATGAAATAGACCTACATGATTTAGACTTCGAAAGAATAGAATGGTATGATTTAGAAATAAATTCAGATTAAAATGAACTACGAATATTTACAATATTGGATACAATCTATGAAAGATATAAAACTATTAGAATAATTAATGGAAGAAAATTTATATATGTACCAAAGAACCAAGATATGTTATATCTAGAATATACCATAAATAATATTAATGAAATACTCAGATTAAAACAACTATCGGAAGAATATTACAATAAATATTATTACATTTTACCATGAATTTCGCACCACCAAAAAATAAGATATTAAGATTAAGAGACTTAGCTAAAGCATATTATAATAAAATCTTTAAAATGGATTCCTCACCTACCAAAAATGATATACATACCAAAAAGGTCATAAATTCTACATCTACTACACTACCAAAAATATCATGAATCCCTCACCTACCAGTAAGATAAATTCCGCTACAAAAAATATTGCTTAAAGATGAAGCTTGTGACTTTAATATCTTGTGATCTAGATATGTATGATGATAGTAAGAAGTAAAGCTTTGAGAGTAAGGCTTATAGTCATGAATGCTGATCACTAGGGCTTTGAGAGTAAAGCTAATATGATGAATTATGTATGTTAAGGCTTTGAGAGTAAAGTCTATATGAGAATAGAAGAGTTATGGATAGAATTGTGGTGGAAGGCCTTTACCTACCTAATCTATCTTATGAATGTTTGAATGCATGAAGTGATAGAATCACTTGAACATGGATTAATTGTCAAGGACATCCTTCCATGAGGGATGAATGTTAAGTAAGGCTTAATAGCTAAGCTAAGAGGTGTATGCTTGGCCCCAAGTGGATATTGACAATGAGATGGAAGATTCACACTTAGTTGGGTCTGGGCTCCAAGTTGAAAGGAGAACCACACCTAGTTGAGTCTGAACTTCCAAGGTCAGGGGGAACTCTCACATAGTAGAGTCCAAGTTTTCCCAAAAGTAGGTCTCATGAGATGGAAGCCTTTACCTAGTGAAGTCCGGGTTTCTAGTAGCAATCTCTGTATCAAAGGGACTAAGACGTGCTTAAAGAAGTATCTCGTAGTGTTCAAAAGATGAACTAAGACATACTTAGAGAGGCATCTCATAGTGTTCCAAGAGTAAATGAACTAAGACATACTTGAAAAGGTATCTCCAAGTGTTCATAAGTAATAATGAACTAAGACATGCTTGATGAAGCATCTCCTAGAGTTCAAGCCTAATGAACTAAGACATGCTTGAAGAAGCATCTCCTAGAGTTCAAAAAAATGATGAACTAAGACGTACTTAATGAAGTATCTCATAGTGTTCAAGATAATAATGAACTTAGACATGTTTAAGGAAGTATCTCATTGGGGAACTAAGATATGCTTAATGAAGTGCCTCCTAGTGTTCTGAGGTTTCAAGAAGGGGTCTAGTCTTCAACCAAGAAGTGTGAGTATGATGACCTAAAGGTGTAATTAGTATGGGTAGGATTATGGAGTCTTACCCATGCATTGACAAGTATGACTTAAGGTTACCTAAGAAGTGTTTCTCTTATATGATGTATGTTTAGCTTGGATTGTTGCTATAGTTTCCTTCCATGATATGTTTGACTAAAGGTGAGAGATTCCCTTGTCTATGAGAAGTAAGCTAATGATGAGATCAAAATATAATTAAGAGGTATGATGGCTTAAAAGTGGTACTTAGCCTAGGTGGGATTATGGAGTCTCATCTATGCATTGCACAAGTATGACTTGAAGGTTACTTATGAAGTTCCTGTTATGTTATGAGGGACTAAGTATGGACTATGCTTATGAATATGTGGTATCTCCTATGTTATTGGATTATGTCTTATGTTGACTTATGCTCATATTATGTCTATGTTGGAGATTATGCTTATGATTATGTTGTTGTCTCTTATGCTTATGTCTTATGTTGGCTAACACTTTTGTTATGCTCTTATGATGTTATGCTACCTAACATATTTAGTATATTTTGTACTAACGCATACTCTTGCCTACATTTCTATCAAATGTAGGGTCCGGCAACATTGAGTTCCATTCTCGTGGCTAGGTTTCTAGTTGTGCAAAGGAGTTGACGACTTGGTGAGTCCTCATAGCATCGAGGATTTATCACCTTTCCTTTATGTCTTTTCTTTATGTTTGAGACTATTGTATGGGCTGCGTCCCAAAGTTTTATTCAAGTGGTTTTAGATGGTTTGAGAGAAAGTGTTATAGACTTCCGCTTTCTTTCATAAAGACTTTGATTGTATGGAAAAAGTTTTAAAATTTCCGCATCATTTCTATTTACTTTATGTTATGATATGCTAAGTAGCTTGTGTTAGGCCTTTCGGGGTGTAGTACGCCATGTTACATCTAGGGTGTAGCCCTGGGTCATGACAGACTTAAGTCACAACTGGTTCGCTACGACGGACCCCATCCCACCATAGCGCCCCCGCCCTAGCCGGATTAATCCCGCCCTAGAGGCTTGCATGGAGACAGAGAGTCAGAATTTGAGTTCTAAACTCCCATTTCACAACACACCTTCAACCCTTGAAGTTCAAAAACTACCTGTTCACTCTAAGATTACTTTTGAGAGTTCTAATCGCTCGAATTCGATTCCATAAAGCCATACGGGCTCCATAACATCTTGGATATCCACTCATGTAATAAAATTCATAATTAACTCTCTTGTTCATTACCAGATTTCCATAGACCTCACCTAATTTAGATTTCGTCCAAATATGGACTAGGCTAGGAATTCCCAAGTCACTACTCAAAAGTTTTCTGGCCCAAATTATTTTCCTATTGGCGTTTCTATAACGACGGGAACATGTCGTTACATTAATACTCCGTCAGACTCTTATGAAACTCTGTAAGTTATTTTGACTCATTCCGCTCCCAATGATAGTGTAACTATGAAATATGCTAAAAGTGTTCTCTTAAATGAAGATATGAGAAAAAGATCCCAAGACTCATCTTCTTCAATTGCATACTTTGATGTTTTGGTTATCGAAGATATGGGAAGAAGCATGTTCAAAGGTCATAATGACAAAGATAAAAGTAAAGAAAAGTCAAAGTATAAATATAAGAATATTAAATGTGACTATTGCCATAAGAATGGACATATCAGGAAATATTGCTACAGGTACAAAATAGATATGAGACAGCAAAATAAATATGGAGATAATGAAAATCATGTTGCTATTGTTCTAAGGATGATCTTTTTGTTGCTTGTGGTGAAAATTCCAATAATCTTTTTGTGATGAGTTGTATTATTTTGTGGATTCTGGTGCTACTTCACATGTCATGCCAAAAAAGAAATTATTTTCTTCTTACATTCCAGGTGATTTTAGAATGTTGAAGATGAGCAATGTTAATGAAGTTTAGGTACTTATCATTGGTACAATTGGTCTCGAAAGTAACAATGGCTTGAGACTAGTTCGCAGCAATGTCAACCATGCTTCAAATTTTCTTTTAAATTTAATTTCTATAGGGAACCTTGATGATGAGGGTTATGTTAACAACCTTGGTGCTCGAGAGTGGAAGCGTATGAGAGGTTCAATGATTGTGGCTCAAGGTGAAAAGTTATTTAACTTGTATGTGTTTCAAGGCTCCATTTCTACAAGCTATAAATTGTAAACTAATTATCTCGAAATAAGATACGAAACTAATTAATGAATACTTGATAAAACAAATTAATTTTCGAAAGAATTTTTGAATATTCCAAAGGCGGTAATGATTAAAAATATATAAATAAGTATATAGAGGCATGTAGTTCTTTCTGAAAAATAACAAAAACTCCCTTAAAAATTTCATAAAACATTTTTTGGATTTTTAAAATTAATTATTACAAATTGTGCAAAATTAAAGAAGCCCATAATTAATACACACTTTGGAGGGTTAAAATTGGGTGTCAACAATGATCAGTACTAATTACAAGAGTATACAGAAATAACCACCTAACTAACTAACCTGACTGAACTAACTATTCTACCCTGAGATATAAAATAAACTATATCATAACACCCCTCCTCAACTTGGAGGTGAGTAACTCACAACCAACTTGTGTAAAATAGTGGAATGTTTGGCGCTTGGTATAGGCTTGGTCAGTACATCAGCCAACTGACACCAGTTGGCATGTGATGAAGCACAATGAGGCCTTCTTGTAGTTTCTCTCTAACAAAGTGGAAATTTACCTCTACGTTCTTTGTTCTCTCAAGAAACACAGGTTCCTTTCTATGTGGACACTTGCTTCGCTATCACAAAAAATAGATACAGGTAAGTTGCATGGTTGATGTAATTCATTCACTAGTCTCTCTAACCACACCAGTTCTCTCACCAACTTTCTAATAACCTTGTATTTTGCTTCTGTGGAGAGTTGTTGACACCCAATTTTCAACCTCCACAATATAGATTAATCATCGAGTTTCTTCAATTTCAAATGATTTAAAATAGTTAGTTTTATAAAATTCAAAATAGTTTTTGAGTTATTTTGAATAAATTTATCATTTTTTATAATTTTTAATTAATATGTATGTCTTTATATAATTTTGTATATAATTAGTATATTCTATGAATATTCGGAAATCATCCCAAAAGATTTTATTTCTTACTTAAATATCTTTATTAAATTAGTTTAATTTAAATTATGGTTTTAATTTTGAGTTGTATTTAATTTAATTAAGTTTATTGTTTTATTTCGTTGAAATTAAGAAGCTCGTTAGTTGATTGTATTAATTCGTCTTATTTAAATTTTAGCCAAATTCACTATTTAAACGCAATTTGGCTAAGTTTAAACTCAATTTGGCTAAATTTGCAATCCATTGGCCATCTCCTAATTACAAATCTAGCCCCTTTCTTACCTCACATTAAATCCTTTATAAGACCAAGTTTTGGGCCCTTTCCTCTCAATTTCAACCGACCCAATTCCTCTAACCAAACCCACACTCAACCCAACACTACACCAATAACCCAGACCCATCAACAACGTTCATCCGCAACGACGCGACCCCAACGTCTTCTTCTCCAGTGCGAAACCCAGAAACACTACAAACCAATCAACACAGCAAAGTACGTGAACCCGAAGCCCAACGACCTCGTGTGTGTCCATCCTTTCCCAGTCTCGTCCTTATCCTCTCCGTACAAGAACATTCTCGAATCATTTAGTTGTCGAATTCTCGCGTTCCTCGTTGTCCTTCTCTTGTAATCAAGCGGCACTTGTCTTGAATCCATTAAGAATCGTACTAATTTGAGCTGGCCAACCTTATCTCTTCAAGAGTTTGAATTTTGAATTTGAAATCCCTAAAATTCTTATCTAAAATTCCAGTCCCCACCCTGCAATTTTGTGCCCTAATTTCCCCTATATATACATAACTTCTTCACTGATTGTAGGGTTTTTTTTGGTTTTTTTGATAATCATTTTACGCTTAAGGGTTTTATATTTTAAATAGATAGTCTCTCATTCTAAATTCAAAGAATGTCACTGTTAGATTTTGCTCAAGTTTTCTTGGTTTGTTGTTCGTGTTTGAATTTGTGTGGTAGAGAGATCATGGTAAAGCTCATTCGTTCCAAGATTGCTGCTCACAAAGAGTTAATCTCTTTCCATTATGGCCTTTTCTTTAGCTTCTCTATGTTGACATGGTGTTTCCAGTATTGCTAGGTTTTTACCATGTGGTCATGTGCTGTTGATTATCGTTGAGTTTTGGTAGCTTGAATATGCGGCACTTATGTTTCTTATGCGACTTCATGATCTAGTTTCAATATTGAGCTTAAAGTTTGTCATTTTAGCTTTAGTTCTGTTGATTCTGTGTTTCACTATTTGAGTTTATCTCATTGTTTTCCTCTTTTTTTTTTGAATGTCGAATCTGCCTTCTGATGTTTACACAGCTTTCAAGTATCATCTATTTTTCATTTCGTTTGTTATTGTCACTATCCTACCAATGGATCATCATTATCCCACTAATGGATCAACATCATCCTACTGATAGATTTGCATCATCATCATCCTACCAATAGATCTTCATAAGCATTATCCTACCAATGGATCATCATCATTATCCTACCAATGGATCAACATCATCCTACCAATGGATCAACATCATCCTACCGACAGATCTTCATTATCATCATCCTACCGATGGATCATAATCATCACCCTACCGATAAATCCTTATTATCATCATCCTACCAATGGATCTTCATCATCATTATCCTACCAATGGATCATTGTCATATAATCACTAAGGGAGCCATCAACATATTACATCAACTCATTTCTTACCACGTCAAAATCAAAAGAGGAAGGCATTGAAAAATTATATTGCAACATAAGATATAAGCTTTATTTGTTTTACGTCAAATCAAGAGAAACCTAAGTAAAGTATTCGAATAGAGCAATTAAGTGCCAACATGGTAAAATACACTATCTTTCCATTTGAATTATATTTTATACTAATGAGTTTTATCTCAGTCTTTGTCGAGAGCATCCAAGAGGATGAATTCTCGAACAAACCAATGACATAAAAAATGATGCAGCACAACGTAAAACTTTTTCTTAATAGTAAAGTTGGATATAGTCCGAAGAGATTGTCAAACTATTTAGATGCGAGCTGAGCAATGATTTTCACCACAATCAAACCACACCCCTATCAGAAGGCATATGGGTATTTCTTTGGGTTAATCGATTTCAATTCCACCTCCAAAAAATCTTGACTCTCACTGGAAGCAACTCTCATACACCAAGAGCTTTGAAAATTATATTTGTGTAAGTTCTTAATTATGGATGTGAAGTGCACCATATTCATGGCTAAGAGGCTGCAAGCCTCTTTATCATACTCGACTTATTTTTCACTATTCCAAATTCAAAGGTTATCTTGCATAATAGATTTCCTTTTCAACCGATTGAGTTGGCCTATAAACAACTCGATTCCCCAAGTTTAAGGATATGTAGGCGGGATCAATATTGAAAACTCAATTATATTCAGACATTCTTTCTTAAATATTAATCCTGAGCATTCCAATTTCTTCAGAATTTGATATCGGGAAAGCTTTTAAACTCTTTCAAAATCGTGCATTAAATCAAGTGTATCGAACTACAAATGGCCTGAATTCTCATATAGCCTGAGATATGTATAAAACTCGATACCGGGGTTCAACCATAATTTCTAAAGTCCATACCAAAATCAATCTCTTAAAGAATGAAGATGTGGTCGGTCAGAATTGGATTCATCAATTTCATTTGCCTCAAATTTCTTTCATCAATCCAAATCAAACGAGGAGGATTATGAAACAATGGTCTTCTTTTTGGACTTCGAGCTGATGGGGCTATATCCCATTAACACACCACTGACTAATCTTCTAGAGTCAGGACATGTAGCCCAATCTGAATCACAGTATGTAGTGATGACATAATTTGTACGATTGGATAAAATTATTCCCAAGCAAGGATCACTTTTAAGGTATATCAATGCATGATAAGCAGCCTTAAGGTGTGGTTCTCTAGGAGATTGAAGGAACTGTATAAGGTGTTTGACACTAAAAGCTATATCTACTCTTGTATTAGTTAGGAAGTTCAGTTTTGCCTATCAATTTCCTGTAATATGTGGTAATTTTCAGTAAGATGCCCTCATTAGCATTGATTTGAATTGTGGATTCAAGAGGGGACATAGCTAGTTTTCAATCTGAACAGTCAAATTCTTGCAACAAATCTATGGTGAATTTCCTTCGAGATATGATGTACCGTGAATTTACGGTACTATTGATACGTTTCACTTAGGATTTGTTAATGTCTAAGGCATTTTTGTGTTAGTTTTATGTGTTTTTTGTTGATATTTCAGAAAATAAACTCAGGCGTGAAAGGATGAAGATGTAGCTGAGGCAAGTGCTGAAAAGAGTCACCAAGTGTGGAACCACGGTGGGGATATTGATACGTTTCACTTAGGATTTGTGAATGTCTAAGGCATTTTTGTGTTAGTTTTATGTGTTTTTTGTTGTAATTTCAGGAAATAAAATCAGGCATGAAAAGATGAAGATGTAGCTGAGGCAAGTGCTGAAAAGAGTCACCAAGTGTGGAACCACGGTGGGGATTGACGAACCGCTGAATGACTTATAGTTCATCCTGCAGCTCCGTAGAAGTGATCATAGGAGTGGTTCCAGTACCTAAGTTGTAATAATCAAAGTATGGAGCGATGGAGGTGACTGACGGTCCGTCGTCTCACTAATGGACCGTGCTGCTGGTTCGTGGAAGCTGACTGAGAGAGGTGGATTTGCAAAGATTTCAAATTGGCTAAGTATGGAGCCACGGAAGAGACCTATGGACCATCACTCGACTTACGGACCGTAGGTTAGCCTCGTGGAATGGAGACACGTCCTGCACTTTTATTTCCTTATTTTGTTTCCCTTTTATTTTAGGATTTATTTTCTATAAATAGGGTAAACCTCATTTTTTGGGGGTTAGACATTATTTTTGAATTCTAGTTTTTGGCTTGGGAGATTAACTTGCAACTTTTGCAATTCTTGATTTCCTAAGTTGATTTTGAAGATTTTGGTTTTGAAATTCAAGTTGAAATTCCAGGTTTGTTATTCTCAATTACGTAAGTTCATAATTCTTTCATCTAAAAACAATGAATTATGTTTATATGATTATGGGTAGCTAAACTCCACAACTAGGGTTGTGGGAACCATGAGCGAGTAACAAAATATGAACAGTAAATAAGCAATTCTTGAATAGTGTTTTACATGCATTGATAATTTTTTGTTTCAAAGTCTTTTTAATGGTGGCCAACGTCAGAACTCGCCACATTACTACTTGCCGGACCAAGGAGGTAATTGATGAGAAAAGAATTATCAACATAGATTTAGTGTGATACTATCTAATAGGCTAGTGTCGATTGGTGCGAAGTAATAACTAAGTCAAACATCGATGTGATGTCTAATATGAGGTAAATGTAAGGGTTAGTAAATTATACACACGTAGCCGGACCAAGGTGCGGGCTGAAATTCTCTAGATGCCGGACCAAGGATTTAGATATACCTAACTTATCACTTTGCATGTAGTACACTAGGAAAGGATTGCTATTACTAGGATTACTGCGTTATGAGCTTGTGGGGAACACATATACCCTAGTTAATTCTCTCATCTTGATAACAACCGAAATTGACTTTTATTTACTTATTACTTACTGAATTCTTACCATTTGTTTCACAAATTCCACCCTTTTAATTACTTGTTTCTGGAAGTAATTTGACTAAACGAATATAATTGTTGGTTAAAGTAAAGTCTAAACCATTTTCCTCGTGGGATTGACCCCAACCTACGTGTTACTTGATAACGATCGCTTATGCTTCTTTAGGGAGGTGTAATTTGAGCGTATCAAGATATTAGAACTCCAATGTCTTTGTAGAGTATTTCCAACCACATAAAATATAAGTCTGCCTAAGTCTTTGATCTTCATTAAGAATAAACCTCTTCATAGAGGTGATCTCATTGATATCAGTACCTATAAGGATTACATCATCAACATAAACAACAATAAACACTAGCAAGGAGCCAACTTTCCTATAAAATGAGGAGTAATCCATGTCTGAATGAGAGTAGCATCTAGAACAGAGCACTTGAGTCAATTTGTTATACCACTGTCTACTTGCTTGTTTTAATCCATATAAGGATTTTTTTATTTTACAAGCCAATCATGTGTCATGTGCCAAAATGACTTGGAGATGAAAGCATGTAGACTTCCTCATACAAGTATCCATACAGGAAAGCATTGTTCACATCCAATTGTTACTTTTCCCAGCTATACCAATCAATGTCCCGGCGGTGGTCATTTTAACCATTGGAGAAGAAAGTCCCATTGTAGTCAACGCCAGCTTGTTGGGTATATTCTTTACAACAAGCTTGTCTTTATATTTCTCTATTGTACCATCTCCTTTGTGTTTTATCTAGTAGACCCACCTACAACCTATTTATTTCTTCCCCACTGGTAGCCGAACAAGATCCCAAGTGTTATAATTATCATATAAAGCCTCAAACTCAGATGTCATTGTTGTTTGCCATGTAAGATCAAGAATTGCATCCTCATATGAATTTGGTTCCCTATCATTTATAACATTTCTAACTAGCTTTTGACTATCTTGATTGAAAATTGTGAGTGAGAAATGGTTCTTGGGAAATAATAATAAGTGAGGATGGAGTTGGATGTTGTGAAGAAGGCTGGTGTAATTATATTCTTTCAAATAAGCATGAATATTGTATGTTCTGCTAGATCTTTAAAGGTTTGGTACCTGACTTTGGTAAGTGGTGGTTTGTGGTATTGTGTCCTCTTGAGACACTAGGTGGTAATGTGGCAGGGGTAAAGATGAGCAAGCACTTGGAGAGATAGGTGGTGATGCAAGTTCAGCATCATGAGAAGATGCAGTTTTAAATGAAGTGACATTAGTGATATTTGAGGTGATTCATCATCCAATACGTGAATATCTTTGAAAACATTATAAGTTGAGTTTAATGTATTTGAAGTAGAAGTTAGCATTTTTAACACTATGGAAAAACTAGGATCAGATTCAGAATCACAAAGACTAAAAGGAAAAGAAATTCTCCTAAAACGGACAAACCTCTGGAAACATGTATTCTCTTAGTGCTCAAATATAAAACTTTGTAACCTTTTTATGTTGAAGGGATATCCAATGAAAATGTGAGGTGTGGGTCTTTGGTCAAATTTGTCTTTAGGGGCATTCAGGGTACAAAAACATAGGCATTCAAAGGATTTTAGCTGAGATTAGGATGTGAGTTGTACAATGATTCAAATGGAGTTTGTCATGAAGGACTAAATTAGGGAGCCTGTTGATGAACTAAGTTGTTAAAATACATTCTCCCCAATATATGATGGGAAGTTTTGGTTGATACAAAAGGGCTCTTGGAGCATCACGAAGGTGTTTGGGTTTTCTTTAAACAATACTATTTTGTTGTGGTATGTAGGGACAAATTTTTGATGTATTATTCCCTTGGTTTAAAGTTACAATTTTGTTTCATTGTTGATGAATTTTGCGTCATTGTCAGTTCTAACCAATTTGACAGTGATGTTGAATTGATTTTCAACAAGTGTTAGGAAGGATATTATGGTATGAAGAGTGTTGCCTTTGCTATTGAGAAGTTGAGTCCATGTTGATATATTAAATTCATCAACAATGTTAGGAAATATTTGTAGTTGTCATGAGTTGGAACATGTTGGGACCCCATAAGTTCATATGAAGTAGATCAAAAGGCTTTGTACTGAAAATAATGGGTTTTGCTCGAAATAGAAGGCTTGTCTATTCGGCCATTGGGCACATACAGTTCTCATGTGAGGTTGTTTGGATGAGAAGGCTATTAAGACGAAAGAAATTATTTTCATTTTCACAAAAGGTACATGTCGTAGTCTATTGTGCCATAAGTGATCAACATTATTTTTATGCGACATGGAAGACATGAGAGAATTACTAAAACCAAGAGATGGCAAATAGTTATCTGTAGTACCAGATGTAACAATGAAGTAGTAGGAGCAACTTTATTATTTGAACAAGTGGATCTTACAGTTGTGGTGGTATGTGAGTGCATAATGTAATCATCAAAAGAAGAGGTAAAAAATGACATGATCCTTTACTAGAAAAAAATGAATAAACAGAAAAACAAGGAAAAGAACTAGATGATCCATTTGTTGGTAGGCCTTGAACAAGGAGTGTAACATCTGGAACATAGAAAGTGAAGTGCATTATGTGATCTACCAATCTCTAGAGGGCTCTTTAGTTAAGGGCACTGCATCAAACATTTAACACCCTGTATCCTAGATAGACCAAATTATAGATTTCAAAAGCTATAGGTGCCACCGACGGGCACCACCTACGGACCGTAGGGTGATCCACGGTCCGTCCTGGTGGTCCGTGGATAGCCACTTGCAGCCCTCCCACAAACCAACCCAGAAAAGTTTCTAAGGCATGACCCAAGGCCGGACCCACGGACCGTAGCTCAGGCCATGGACCGTGGTCCTGGTCTGTGGATCATGGCCCCCAGAATCAGCCTCCAGTCGTCAATCGATGGACGACCAGAACGGATCGTCGGTCCATCCACGGTCCGTCGGTTAGGTCCGTCAGTGACCCCAACATCATTTAAGTCAGGGGTCATTTGGTCTTTTCCTTATGCGTTAGACCCCTAAACTACGTCGTTTTAAACTGATGTGGAATTCATCACCAGGTATGTGGGATTTCACTAGTGGGTTCCTTTTACCCATTAGGTCCCTAAAATTCAGTCAGATTCTTGATTCCCTCTATATTATCTAGACCTAGGGTTTCTGGAATTTCAACATTTTATTATGAATTAGTTATTTGATGTTCTTAATCAGATTATCATGATTTTTAGCATGTTTTAGTATAAATTCCATCATAAATTCAGAACCCTAGCTATGTAGTTCTTTTAGTTCATGAATTACACATGCTAGGTCAGTTATCTCAGCTATACATGCCTCAGATTTGAATGTCTCATTATCAGTACATTAATGTTGCATTTTCAGTTAGCATGTCGGTATTTTGAGCTATCCAGTATTACATAATTCAGTCATAAATTGTTAATTACATAATCAATTGGGAGTAGCTTAATACTGAGTGGACTAGGGTAAGTCACCCTCATAGTCCCAGAACTATGTGCCCCGTAGTTAAGTCCCCTCTGTGGGCATTATACTTAGTGATCACGCCAATCATGCCTCTATACCTGTCGATGGGACGTATACATCGGACTCCACATTTAGCTCATGTGATTTTATGTCGGTTATTAGTATATCCCACAGTTCATTTAGATTCTATTACATTGACCATGGTATCAGTATAGTTTAGTATTTAGTCTCAACATGTTATAAACTTGGTCATTGCATTCAGTTAGCTCGTGTTCAGTATTTTCAGTATCGTTGTTATGTTCAGATTACATCATTGCTATTATGATTTGGTTCAGTTATGTTATTGTTTAGCTTTATTCTATCTTGCATGCTCAGTACCTTTCAAGTACTGACGCATACTTTGTGCTACATCTTCTCGTAATGTAGGTTCAGGTGCTCAGCTTCCAGATCACGCATAGATCGATTCCCGATCTTTAGTTCAGCAGCATCAGTGGTGAGTCATGCTTCTTCGAGGATGGTTGACATGATTGTCTTTCCTTGCTTTTAGTTTTAGTTTGAGTTTTGCTAGATTTAGCTGGGGCATGTCCCAACATTTCTAATTTGTAGAGGCTATTTTCAGACATATACAAATTTAGCTATAGTGTTAGAGTTTGACTTTTTAGTTGTTGTTTAAACTCTCATTTTTTCATATGTTAAGATTTAGTATATGGGTATTCCCCATCATTTCAGATTATCTCATGATCTACCTTCCGCACAGTATTTATTGATTTAGTTATTTTAGTATGCTTATGATATGCCAGCAGGGCATGACAACCTTGGTATCAGAGCATTAGGTTTAAAAGTCCTAGGATGTCTGAAAATATGCACTAAGTAGAGTCATTTTCATGGGTGTGAAGTGGACCACATCTAATGAGAGGGAGGCTACGAGGTGTTTTAGGAAATCTTCATTTTCTTGTTACTCTTATTATACGTAAGGTGTGATCTAATTCCTCTTTCTAAATTGATGTTTTGCGCTTTCAGATCATGCCTCCTCGTAGAGCTTATGCTAGGAATGTGAATGCAACGCTAACACAACTCCTCCAATCCTAGATCAGGAAGTTTTGAATGCAGAGTTTTGGAATGCCATTCAGGTTTTGGCTCGAAGTGTGACTAACCAGAACAATCAGTAGGTTCCAGTTTCGACAAATGCTAATGTTGGGTCAGCTGGAGCTAGAGTTTGGGATTTTGTTAGGATGAATCCGCCTGAGTACTTAGGATCACAAATTGGTGAGGATCCCAAAAACTTCATTGATGAGGTCAAAAAGATCTTTGAAGTGATGCAGGTAACTGGGAATGATCTGGTTAAGTTGGCATCTTACCAGCTTAAGGATGTGGCTCATATCTGGTATACTCAGTAGAAAGAGAACATGGGTACAGATGCAGCTTCTATCACTTGGGAATGCTTAAGTGAGACATTTATGGACAGGTTCTTCCAAAGAGAGTTGAGGGAGGCAAAAGCTCAGGAGTTCATGAACTTGAACAAAGTAACATGACAGTCCAAGAGTATGGACTCAACTTCACCCAACTCTCCAGGTATGCTCCTCACATGGTTGCTGATTCCATGGCTCAAATGAACATGTTTTTGTATGGAGTATAGACTTAGTGAAAACAGAGTGTAGGAATGCTATGTTGCTGGAAAATATGAACATCTCTAGGCTCATGACTCATGCTAAGCAAGTTGACAGAGATAATCTTAGGGAGCATGCCAAGGAGAATGAGAAGACTAGAATAGGCAACTATGAGTATTCTCAATAGAAATTGGGTGGTGGAAATTGCTCGCAGTTTCAGCAAAAGTCTTCAGCTCCAGCACCTTCATCAACTAGTGTTCCATCCTCCAAGTTCAGACATGATCAGAAAGGTAGGGCATCATGTTCTAAGTCTCAGGGGAGTGTTTCAGGCACCAGAACCTACCCAACTTATCCTAAGTGTGGTAAGAACCATCCGGGCGAGTGTCTTGCAGGAAAGGAAGGGTGTTTTGGGTGCGGTCAGTCTGGTCACAGGTTGAGAGATTGTCCTTCTGTTAAACAGGGTCAAGGGGGCAAAAATAGTAGATCTCAGTCTACAACTTCAGCAGCACCAGCAGGTCGCCCAACTAAGCAGGGTAACTCATCTGGTACAGGTGGCGAACAACATCAAAGCAGGTTGTATGCTCGCCAGGATCAAGAAGATTCTCCTGATGTAGTCACTGGTATGTTATGAGTCTTTAATCTAGATGTTTATGCATTGTTAGATCCAGGGGCTACTCTTTCCTTTGTAACTCCTTATATAGTAGTCAAATTCGATGTTAGTCCAGAAACTTTCTCAGAACCCTTCTCAGTCTCTACTCCAGTCGGTGACCCAGTTATAGCTAGACGAGTGTACAGAAATTGCCCTGTTACAGTCTCCCAGAAAGTCACCTCAGCAGATCTTGTAGAGTTAGAAATAGTAGACTTTGATATCATTCTAGGAATGGATTGGTTACATTCCTGTTATGCCTCGGTCGATTGTAGAACTAGGATTGTTCATTTCTCGTTTCCAGAGGAACCAATCTTAGAATAGAAGGGTAGTAGCTTAGTGCCTATGGGTCGATTCATTTCTTACCTTAAGGCTAGAAATATGATTTCCAAGGGGTATATCTATCATCTAGTTCGGGTTAAGGATTCAAGCTCTGAAACCCCAACTCTTGAGTCAGTTCTAGTAATTAATGAGTTCCCAGAAGTGTTTCCAAAAGATTTTCCCGGAGTTCCTCCCGAAAGGGAAATCAACTTTGGAATTGATCTCCTTCTAGATACCCAGCCTATTTTTATTCCTCCTTACATAATAGCTCCAGCTCAGCTTAAGGAATTGAAAGAGCAGTTGAAAGACCTTCTAGATAAGGGCTTCATTAGACCTAGTCTTTCCCCATGGGGTGCACCAATGTTGTTCGTGAAAAAGAAAAATGGTTCTCTTAGAATGTGCATCGATTATAGACAGTTGAACAAGGTCACAATCAAGAATAAGTATCCCATCTCCAGGATTGATGACTTGTTTGACCGACTTCATGGTGCTAGTCATTTCTCAAAGATAGACCTCAGATACGGTTATCATCAGATCATAGTCAGAGATAGTGACATTCTGAAAACAACATTCAGAACATGGTATGGTCATTATGAATTTGTAGTTATGTCATTTGGACTAAACAATTCTCCTGCAGCTTTCATGGATTTGATTAACAGAGTGTTCAAGGAGTATTTGGACTTGTTCGTTATCATCTTTATTGATGATATCCTCATTTACTCTAGAAATGAGGAAGAACATGCGGATCATTTGAGGGTTGTCCTGCAAACTATCAAAGATCACAAGTTATTTGCTAAGTTGAGCAAATGTGAGTTTGGTTACAGTCAGTTGCTTTTCTTAAGCCTATTGTCTCTAGTGAAGGGATATAACGGATTTTGTGGCTGAGTGCCCTAATTGCCAGCAAGTGAAAGTAGAACATCAGAAACCAGAAGGTATGAGTCAGGAGATCAACATTCCTATTTGGAAGTGGGAAGTGATCAACATAGACTTCATTACAGGTTTACGTCGTACTTGCAGACATCATGACTCCATTTGGGTGATAGTTGACATAATTACTAAGTCTGCGCGCTTTTTGGCTGTTAAGACTACAGACTCAGCGGAGGACTACACCAAGCTTTACATTAATGAGATAGTCAGGTTGCATGGGGTTCCTTTGTCTATCATCTCAGATAGAGGTTCTCAGTTTACCTCTCATTTTTGGAAGTCATTTAAGAAAGGTCTTGGTACTCAGGTTAATCTTAGCACAACATTTCATCCACAGACGGATGGTCAAGCAGAGCGTACCATTTAGACCTTAGAGGACATGTTGAGAGCTTGTGTGATCGACTTCAAGGGTAGTTGGGATGATCACCTTCCTCTTATAGTGATCACCTAAAATAATAGCGATCATTCCAGCATTCAGATGGCACCTTATGAGGCATTGTATGGGCATAGATGTAGATCTCCAGTTGGTTGGTTTGAAGTAGGTGAAGCAGCCTTGATAGGGAGAGATTCAGTTCATGATGCTATGGAGAAAGTGCAACTCATTAGAGATAGACTTAAGATAGCCCAAAGTCGCCAGAAGTCTTATGTAGATGTAAGGAGAAGGGAATTAGTGTTGCAGGTTAATGATTGGGTTTTCCTGAAAGTGTCACCTATGAAAGGGGTGATGAGATTTGACAAGAAAGGGAAGCTCAGTCCTAGATATGTAGGCCCTTACAAGATCTTGAAAAGAGTTGGTAAAGTGGCTTATGAGTTAGAGTTGTCAGTAGAACTAGCAACAGTGCATCCGATTTTTCACATTTCATTATTGAAGAAGTGTGTGGGTGATTCAGCATCTATAGTACCTTTAGAACGTGTGGATGTGAAGGATAGTCTCACTTATGAGGATGTGCCAGTTGAGATTCATGATCGTCAAGTTCGAAGGTTGAGAAACAAAAAAGTCATTTCAGTTAAGGTTTTGTGGAGGAGTCAATTCGTAGAGAGAGCTACTTGGAAAGCAGAAGTAGTCATGAAGGCCAAGTATCCTCACCTCTTTCCTTATGATACCATTCCACCTTGAAGTAATAGTTCCACTTCAGTTTTTCAGTCATTCATGCGTATATTCAATATTAGTATCATGTTCCTTTAGTTTGTACTTGCATTTTAGCATATTTGCATGTTCATGGAACTTACTTCAGTCAGAAATCAGTTTCCAGTATTTAGTGGTAGGGTTTGCAGCTCTTTCCCTCCTTATTCAGCTAGTTTAGTCTTTATTCGTGGATGAATGTTCCCAAGGGGGAGATAATGTAACACCATGTATCCTAGACAGACTAAATTGCAGATTTCAGAACCTACAGGTGCCACCGACGGGCACCACCTACGGACTGTAGGGTGACCCACGATCCGTAGGTCAGGCCACAGACCGTGGTCCTGGTCAGTGGATCATGGCCCCAAAAATCAGCCTCCAGTCGTCGGTCAACAGATGACCAGAACGGACCGTTGGTCTATCCACAATCCGTCGGTGACCCGGACAACTTTTAAGTCAGGGGTCGGTTGGTCTTTTCCTTATGTGTTGGACCTCTAAACTACGTCGTCTAACCCCTAAACTACGTAGTTTGCTCAGTTTTAGCCTAGTAAACTAATTAGAACCTAACCTAATCAATTATTCACCTAGAATTCATCTAATTAGAAGGTAAAGAGGAGGAAGAAGTCGACCAGCCCTAGTTCAAGAACGCAGCGAGTTTCCATCAGTTTCAGCCCCGAAATAGAACGGTTTCTCCGTGGAATTCGTCACCAGGTATGTGGGATTTCACTAGTGGGTTCCTTTCACCCATTAGGTCCCTAGAGTTCAGTCAGATTCTTGATTCCCTCTATATTATCTAGACCTAGGGTTTCTGGAATTTCAACATTTTATTATGAATTAGTTATTTGATGTTCCTAATCAGATTATCATGATTTTTAGCATGTTTTAGTATAAATTCCATCATAAATTCAGAACCCTAGCTATGTAGTTCTTTTAGTTCATGAATTACACATGCTAGGTCAGTTATCTCAGTTATACATGCCTCAGATTTGAATGTCTCATTATCAGTACATTAATGTTGCATTTTCAGTTAGCATGTCGGTATTTTGAGCTATCCAGTATTACATAATTCATTCATAAATTGTTAATTACATAATCAATTGGGAGTAGTTTAATACTGAGTGGACTATGGTAAGTCACCCTCATAGTCCCAGAACTATGTGCCCTGTAGTTAAGTCCCCTCTGTGGGCATTATACTTAGTGATCACGCCAATCATGCCTCTATATCTGTCGATGGGACGTATACATCGGACTTCACATTTAGCTCATGTGGTTTTATGTCGGTTATTAGTAGCTCCCACAGTTCATTCAGATTCTATTACATTGACCATTCTATCAGTCTAGTTTAGTATTCCATCTCAGCATGTTATAAACTTGGTCATTTCATTCAGTTAGCTCGTGCTCAGTATTTTCAGTATCCTTATTATGTTCAGATTACATCATTCCTATTATGATTTTGTTCAGTTATGTTATTGTTCAACTTATTCCATCCTGCATGCTCAGTACCTTTCAAGTACTGACACATGCTCTGCGCTACATCTTCTCATGATGTAGGTTCAGGTCCTCAGTTTCCAAATCACGCATAGATCGGTTCCCGATCTATAGTTCAACAACATCAGTGGGGAGTCCTCAGTCTTCAAGGATGGTTGACATGATTGTCTTTCCTTGCTTTTATTTTTAGTTTCAGTTTTGCTAGATTTAGGTGGGGCATGTCCCAGTATTTCTTGTCAGTAGAGGCTATTTTCAGACATAGACAGATTCAGCTATAAGGTTAGAGTTTCAGTTTTCAGTTGTTGTTTAAACTCTCATTTTTTCATATATTCAGATTTAGTAGATAGGTATTCCCCATCATTTCAGATTATCTCATGATCTTGCTTCCACACTGTATTTATTGATTCAGTTTATCTTTAGTACGCTTATGATATGCCAACAGGGTTAGCTTGGGGTCACTCGTAATCCTAGATCCTGTGTCCGCGTCCAGGGGGTAGCCTCGGGGCGTGACAAAACAAGAAGAGTTGTTCAAACTAAGAACTCTTTTTTGATGTAAAGCTATGTAATGTATAAATATTAAGTTGAACTTGAAACTCGATACAAATAATACTTTCCACAAAATCAGTGAAGGATTTGAATATACATCCCCTATCTCAGTCACTTTTACCTTATAACCATTTGGTAGAGTAAATAGGAAAGGGTAGGGTAAGGGTCTGATATTGGTAAGTAGTGTTTTGTTGAAGGTCATGTGGTGTGTGTCCCCTGAGTCTATAATGACAGGTCAAGTATTTTCTTTATAACATTTGTGCATTTAATCTCATGTAGAAAATTATTTGTCTTAAATATAGAGGTTACTAGTTTCACTTATTATGAATAGTCATATTCAATTATCTTTAAAGTGACGGAGAGTATAAATAAAGTTTTCAAAAAAGAAACATATTCCAATTTTTCAAGACTTTGAGTGCTTGAAGCATGTAATTGAAGTGTGCAACCTTTTATCAGACTATAAGTTTGCTATTAATTTGTAACTAAGACAATTAGGGCCGAGCTAGGGACACAAGGGGCTTTAGATAACTTACCCTAGTTAGTTGGTGCTAGAATTGTTGAGATTCCAAGAAATTTTCATTATGTCACCTAAGGTCTATTTGTAAAGTCATCATATAATTGGAATTGGTGTAACTACTAGGGTAGTAATTACCAGCCTAGTAATTACACAACTTAGTAATTACGCTGACCTATTTGTTTGGCACAATGTAATTACAAGTGTACCGTTTAGTTGCACAAATGTAATCATAAGGTTATATTATATTGGATTTTAAAATTAAAATTTTACATTAGACAAATAAGGGTCTTTATAGATGATATTAAATTAAATATTTAAGCTATATATATATATATATATATATATTATCTTTTAAAAATATATTAATTAATAAACATATGTTATTAACTAATATTATAAAAAAATAATTGATTTATATTTTTTAATTTAGTATATTTTAATTAAATTAATCATAAAAACTTAAAGTACATAATTTCTATGAATATCATGAAATGCATGTTAAAGATTCATATTATAAATATAATGTCATAAAATTATAAAATATTTGAAAAAAAGATAATATATCAAGTCTTAACTTAAAAAAATAGCTTGTAATGTAAAATATCGAGTAAATACTCCTGAAACAAATGAAATTGAAAATATATCATAAATTCTAAATTCAAAACAAAAAAAATTAACATAATACTCTTATGTCAAATTTCGACATAATATACATAAATATGATTTTTTTTTAAAAACATAAGTCCATAACTTTATTCAACAATGAATTCTACTTTAATTTAAAAATTAGAATACTAACAAAATTATGACATTTTTTAGATAATATGAAAAATTGCATAGAATCACATTAAGTACATGTTGATAATAAGGAGGAAATGAAATATAAATATATAATTTTAGAAAATATTAGAATAATAAAAAATCAAAAAGAATTTAAAATAATGAAAATAAAATATACATTAAAACAAAAAAAATAAAAATAGAAATAAATGGAAGAAATTAAAAAGAAATCAACTTATAATTACACCATGCATAATTACCAACAATTCACAGCATTCCATGTGAATTGGAGAGTGTAATTCCATATCCTACCAATTACACCCAATTACCTGCTGACTAGGTAATTACTTGGTCAACCAGACAGTGTAATTACACTCAATTACACCAAATCCAATTACCGGGGTGACTTTCCAAATAGGCCTTAATGAACGTGCTGAAAAGTTGAATAGGGGGAAAATCAACTCTTCAGGTTCCAGTGGTGGATCTGAGTAGCATAGAAGTTCAAGATTGACATAAGGAAGTTGTCGATGAAATAAGACAAGCATCAGAAAAGTGGGGATTTTTTAAACTGATAAATCATGGTGTTCTTTCAAGTGTTTTGGAAGGAATGATTGATGAGACTCGTAAATTTCATTAACAAGATGCTGAACTACATAAAGAGCACTAATTGTGTGATCGAACAAATAGAAGAGTTAGATATTAGATTGATCTTCACTATTCAATTCATAGGCCGCAAACTAGAGGGATACGTTGAACATTTGTATGAAAGTTACTGCTCATATTGAACCTGAAGAAATACCGAAAGTTTGCAGGCAAGCTACATATTCTTCACTTGAACTACAATTCCTAATATCACAAACATCTATTCTTTGAATGCACCTACTCATGACAACTATGGGGCTCCTTGTTGAGATGGTTGGTTACTTGGTTATAAATAGAACTTGAGGAAAATAGTAAGATAAGTTAAAGTAAAATCGATAGTCCGAAAATATAAACAGAATAAGTCACGAAATCAGTTATTGGACAGTTTAACATATATGGCCCGAAATAAATATGAGAAGACCATAAAGCAGATTACAATGCATGCATCAACCAGATATTTGTAATTTAAATATAAAAATAGCTTATGAAACAAACCAACAAAGTAAATATAACTCTTAATACAGATAGCAAGAAGGTAAAGTAATAAATAATTCAACATACTAATTGATATGCCTCCTCATCCTCATTCTCTTCTTCTGACTATTCCTGTTCTGACGATTCTTCTTCATCTGACCATTCTTCCTCATCAATCGATTCATTTGCCTCTTCATCTGTTTGTTCTTCTATATCAACCTCTTCTAACATGTATTCAGGATGCTCATCCCTTAACACAATATCCACTGTGTGGTGATCACTTGATATGTCGTCATCCTGGTACGCAACATCCAACACATTTTCAACTTCCACACAACCCATAGGTTTGGGTTTAATTACCACCCACCAATCCGATTTATCTGGATACAAGGGATAAGGAGAATAGTACACTTGCTTAACATTTTGTGCGATGATGAAAAGATCATATGCCCCATACTCCCTTGTGTGCCTTACTTCAATGATATTTTATTGTTTGCTTTCATTCGTGCTTCTATTGGGAGATGGATCAAACCACTTGCATCGAAAAAATACAATTCTTTTTTTTTGGCCAATCAGAATACTCCATTTCTAAAATTTTTGAGTACTTCATAATAATCAACTCCATCTCTGAATTGATAAGTCCATTTTAGCTTTAACATTATCTTTTGTCTAGCAATTTACATCCATTACTGTGTGGAATAAATTATCAAAGTAATTTTTCCGATATGCATGACATCAAGATTATGTCTAAGAAGATTATCCTTCAACTATTGTTACTCCCAAAATATGCTCTATTTTGTCCAATAATGAGAAAAACAACACCCATCAAATTTGTACGGTTGTTCTTCTGTAACCTTTGGAAAGTGTCGAACCCTCTCCCAAACTTGTTCTCCAGTCAAGATTGGAGGTGGACAACCTTGTTTAACTATATTCTTTTTGAATGCATTTTTCGTTCTCCTAAATTCAGGATTCATTGAAAAGAACTGACAATGACAGTCAAACCAAGAATTTCTCTGACCATGCTTTAAAGAGAATGATTAAGTATTTTCCATACAGTAAGGACAAGCTATCTTGCCTGTTGTCATCCACCTCGACAACATAACATCCTGTATGCAGGAAAATCATAAATAGTTCACTTTAAGGAAATCTGCAAATTAAAAGTTTACTTAAGAGACACATGAAATGTTTCAACCCCTTGAATTCACAACTGTTTCAACTCATAAATCAAATTTTGCAAGTATACATCAATCAAGATTTTTGAATTACGAGGGTAAGGAATGATGCAATTGCGAAATATTTATGAACTAGTATTAAACATCTCAGGTGGAAGATTATATGGTGTTAAAAATACAAGCGAACAAGAATAAGGTGCAACATAAACATAATGTGGAGTGAATCCATCTAAACATAAATCCAACATAATATTTTGTGGTTTGGCTGCGAACTATGGATAGGTTCTATCAAAATGCTTCCAGGCCTCTCCATCGGATGGATGACACATAACACCTGGTGGTCTACTATTTTCATGGTGCCATATAATATTAGGAGAAAAGTTACTTGATGCATACAACCTCTTTAACCTTGGTATAAGAGGTAAGTAATGTATTGCCTTAATAACAACTTTCTTTCCACTAGGAGCCCACTTATAGCGAAATTTCCACAAAACTTTGCACGATTCTAGACCAATATCATCCTTATAGTATAACATGCAATCATTATCACAACAATGAATTCTCATCGATCACAATCCTAACTTTGACATCAACCTCTTTGCCTTGTAGAAATTATTGGGTATCTCTAGTTTTAGGGCAACTAAAATCATGCATAAGGTCAATCACATACTCCATTGCCCCTTGAGAAATATTCCAATCTGATTTGATATTTAATAACCTAAAAACAATAGACAATTGGGAATGTGGACTCCCCTCTTATAAAGGCCGACTAGTAGCTTCTTCAACATGATTACCAGATTCAAAATTAGCGTCCTAAACCATTTCGTTTCATTCTATAGTTTTTGTGTACTAGATTTCACCGCGCTACTATGTTCACCAACACCATATATAGTGTTGAAATACATAAAAACATTATCAATTTCTCTATCTAATCCACACTATGCATGCATTATTTTTTAAACCCATTTCAATAGATATGAAGTTCAACAATATCTAGTTTTTAATAATTCATACATTGGCATTAGTTACAAGGAAACTTTACCAAGCCATTACGTTAAAAAGGTTCTAGTGTCTTTGCATACTCCACGAAATCAGTGACACCTTCTACAAATTCAGGCCTCAACCCCACTTGACTAAAATTAATCATATTATACATCTAACTACGATCCATCTACACAAAGATCACAAAATTTAAATTTGTTAAAAATTTATAAAGTAAATAATAATTTACAATCCTAGAAATCAAATTGTAAGATTCTACATAGGCATATATAATCCTAGGTCATCATTCTTTGCATCACTGGTGAGTCATAACCTCTATATTTGAGTGTTACACAAATTATTTATCAACTTATATCCTAATCAAAGGGGAAAAGTCACTTTTTGTTTATTTTTCTTGAACATATTTACTTGTCTATCCAAACATTTATCTTTAAAAACTTATAAAAAAGAGACATACAGAAAATTGAGTTGCATTACACACAAAGCCAACAACCAATTCAGATTTAAAGCTCATCTGACTAATTTTATTAGTAAACTATGCCATAGAATATTGTAAGCAAAACTAAAGAGCTTTTAGTTGGACATTCAGAACTACATGGACAAGCTGAAATTCAACCACTTTGATAAAAAAAAGATAACAACAAACACTAAGCAACATTAAAATAAATGAACAATTTAGATTCTATCCACATATAGGCAAACGATGCTTGCAATAAATCAACAAAGAGAGTTTGAAACAAACGTCCTCGTATTGATGCTTAAGTAACTTTTTTTTGTTCAGTGTCAATCAACATTTAAGTGATCACGGATAATGATGTATGTGTTCTTCTCCGTTCATCTTCTCATTGCCTATTTCTAACCTTCAATATTGTAATGTGGTGTAAGTTTAAATCCATTACTATTTACTTTGATCACATATTGTTGATATTTCCAAAAATGGATGCGTCTTTCTGAATCCTTATTTTGAGTTATCTCAACTTCAGTTCTCTTCTTGCTTGATTTTTTTTCCTGTAACAAAGTAAATAAGACTCTCATTCAATAATCAAAGTACCTTCTTTCCACAAATATTTCCAATTTCTTAATTAGCTGAAAAGATACACGGCTATAAAAGATTGATATATTCAGGGGAATAACCATTAATTAGGAGTTGTGGTAACCCTAGAATTTGAGAATTTTTTTGTATTGTTACATTACATTTTTTGTTTTAGTTTATTTGCCTATGTTTTACTTGACAAGATGTTTTAAGAGTTAAATACTCATATGTGAAAAACATTTCATGTTAAAGTTGAAATTTAAGAGTTGTCAACAAATGAAAGAGACATTTTTTCGACAGGCTAACAAGAAAAGTGAGATTAAAAAAATTAAAACAAAGTATTATTTTTATATAAAAAAACGTGTGGTATCACTTATCTCATATGTAAAAGGTTGCATTGATATAATCTAGGTTTGGAAACCAAATAACAACTAACAAAACTAGAGGCTGGGTATAAGGGTAAACAATAAGGGTGACAACCCTCCTCTCTTAATTTACTTTCTTCGTACCGCACATGACTCATGAATTCATCCATAGATCATATGACATAAACAAAATGTCAAACAAAGAACGAAAAAAAATGAATCTTTTTAGTGGCGAAGGAATTATAAAAGATAAATCAATGCATGTTTAAAATTTTGAATTAACCTGCTACCTGGAAATATCAAGAAGGGTCAAAATGGCATCTTTCTCCTTTTTTGTAAGATGAGCCTCGAATCCAGCTAAAGTTTTAGGATCATAAATCCTAAAAAGATGCATAGGGTGTTGTGTGATTAAATAACGCTATCAAAGACACTTAATCCAGTTCTAAGAGTCAACAATCGTTAGTCAGTATATAGCCAACTAAATGAGTTGGGGTTGAATCCCACAGAGAGTGGTACACGTTTAGATTAAATAGGAAAGTCTGAATATGCTCAAGTCAATCATAGGAATAAACATTTATGAATAAAAACATAATGTAAATCATGGGGTGACACGAATGTCAAATAAGGGGTCTTGGTTTTAACTATCAACTACAACAACAGAAAATAATACGAATATGACAATAATGAGACGGATCCTTGGGATGTGATTCGATTATAGGCTAATGTAGACAAATGGGTAATTGCAACTGTTAGTAAATAACTATAAATTAGTGAATAAGATAGACTTTATAAGAGGTAACCTTTCTCTCGAACAATTTACCCTGAATCAAGTTGATTTCTCTCGAACATTGCCAATCATGCAAACGAGAACAGCCTACGCTTTAGTCCATTCACTCTCTCGAGCTGAATGTGTGGAAAAGGGTTTAGGATTCACTCTCTCGAGATGAACCCATGACAACCCAATACCCACAGACCATCAATTCAATAATCTTGGTTCTAAAACCTCTCTCTCGAGCAAGACAAAAAAACGAAGGTAGAATTGCATTTGCAACTACAATTCTTTAAATTGAACCACAATAACTGATTGAAATCACTTCTAAACAGCATTTAAACTAACAATTAGCAATACCCATAAACTAAATCAGCCCATAATCACACCCCAAGAATTGGAGTTTTAGCTAGACATCATAAAAAGATAAAAATCGTTACCAAATTGGGTTTCCATCAACTGGGTACGATTAATTTCATCTTTACAAAGGTCCCAATTGAAGAATCTAAAAGACCCACTTCCAATTTCTCAAAACTGGAAAACTTCAATTCTTCAAAGCTAAGGAAAACTTGTCTCAAAACTCAGAGTTCAAACTATTCAAAAGATGATACTTCTAAATATGATGAAAAGATGTTAAACTTAATGTTTGAAAATGTATTTATAGTCGCCAAAAATATGTTGTGAAGGGTCATTCGGCGCAATAAGTCGAGCTTGCCAATCAACTCGACGATCCACCCTTTCGCCCATTTCATCACCTTCCTACCTTGGCCTTCAACATCCTCCATGTCTATAACTTTAGGCGATCTAACACTGCATCGCGGAACCACTTGGTGATCCGCCGACTGCTCCTTTCTCTCGCGAACTTGATTTTATTTCTTCTTCAGCGCTTAGCATACTGGAACTTTGGGCGAGGTAATGGCCATTCGGTGGCTCGCCAAAGGGACTTGGCGATCACAAGACTCTCTTTTCTTCCTTCTTTCAGCTCACTTCATTCCTTTTTGCAAATTAGTATCCTTGCTTTGTTCTTCAATCCAAATACTTGGAAATCAAGGAATTTACATCAGTTATTGGCACAAAATAAGTATTTGAGGACACTAAACCTATACAAATAAAGCCCTAAATGAGTCCAAATCTGGGACTCATCAACACCCTAACTTAAATTTTTGCTTGTCGTAAAACTCAAGTTCAACAGTTCAAAAAAGATATCTCAAACAGTACTACACAAAACTCAATCATGAATGCCCATAACAAGACTCAATTTACTCATGCAAGGATCAATTGTGCACTCAAAGGTTCAAGTTGTGACTCACCATTATCAAAGAATCTCAAGTTCACAATACTTGTTTCAAATGAAAGTTCAAGCTCAACAAAGGTACTCAAATGCCCTCATACAAAGATGATTCCTTATTCACACACAATGGTTCAACAATTTATAGCTCCGGAATCACAAACAACTCTCACACTCAAAAAGGTGAACACATGAATGACTCCACCCATAGATTTTCTCGTATTTTCCAATCAACACTTGTTTCAGCTTACTCAAGATCGAAAAGGTCTTTTTATGGCTTGTAACTTGGTTGAGTGTAAAGGTATGGTCATTTAGGTTTAGGGGCTGCTATCCTTATGAAATGTGGTATGAACAAAACTTTCTTTCCCTTTCTTCAACATTTTCATTCATGCTCAAAAGTCACCCCATTATTCACTTTCCATGGCATACCGGACACCCCATTTCTTTTGCACTTTTGCAACTTTATTTCAAACTTTTTCATTCTTTTTCTTTTTCATTCTTTCTTTTCTTTTTCCTTTTTTTTTGTATGGAGGGGTTCCATCTTTTTCACCACTATGGATCAAAGGGGGCTTCTTTGCACTTCTTGACTTACCTTCTCCTTTAACCACACCCCCAACTTAGACTTTTGGCCTAAGTTGGCTATTCAAACAAACCACACTTCATGAAGATTATGGGTGAAGAGATAAAGAAAGGTTACAATTTCATCAAGTTTCTTCCAAGAAAACGATAAGGCTCAAAGGGTGTTCAAGCAAAGATCACACACTCACAATGTAGGCCACAAAAGAGGTATAATGTCAAATTGTTTCACTCTTTAAAATTGTTGCTTAAGATCATTTCCAGAGCTTGCATCACTTAGTCAACCGGACTAACGGGGCAAATTCTAGGTGTCATCACACATGGTTCACGGTAAGCTCATCACACAAGGCATTTACACCAATGTCAAACAAGACTCTACACTTTGGCTAGTGTGCAATTTTCATCACAAGAGACTCAATTTGATAATCGGCTAGTCACAATAAGATGCAAAGATTTCACATATTGCCTATGCAACTTCATTTGGCCTCATCGTAGCCGCACTTTCATGTTTGTTCGATTGACAACACTATTCAAGTCATCGGTATTGATCACAATCGACACTCAAATTTGCACAAGAACAACCACACTTGAATACACAAGAGGTGGCAAATTTTTTCGGAAGGGTGCAAAAATCATTTACATTCAAAATAAGGAGCCACAAACTCAAGTATCCACAAAAGCAGTGTCAAAACACAATATATACAGAAAATTCATAATCACAAGAGGTAGGTATGAAAATACCTCACCCCACCACAAACAAAAAGCAATTTGTCCTCAAATGTAATAAAAAAAATATCAAAAAAGTAAATAAAGATGACAGAGAGGGAGGTTAAGAGAAGTCATGTCTATGCAGTCGCTTCATATGTCGGGGCATCAGTGCTCGGGGTAGTAGCAGCAGCACTCGATCTACTAGGGCCTGCCATAGACGTCTTTGTCAGTGATGTCTGAATCACCGACTGTACAATCATCTCCTCCAGATCTGGCAGGTCTCCATATATTCTCTCATCCCTCACCTCAATCTGCTCATCGTCAATCTCTACCTCCGACTCATCAGTTGCTATGTCATCCATCTGTACATCTCTTGTGAAGTCGAAGGTATATCTGGCTCAACTGGTACATTTGGGATCTCCACCATACCAAAAATCATAGATATGTCGGTGGACTTCAACTGGTCCACATCTCTCCTCAGCGCACCAATAGTGGCCTTTAGAGCAGTCACCTCCTCAGTGGCTCCTTGGCCACGCTTGCACACCACTATCCTTGCCTCAAGGGAATCAATGGTGGAACTCAGAGGCGTCACAACATTGACGAGGGCCCTCTCGATCATGCCAGGAATGGTGGCCTCAAGTCTGGCGGCACGTCGATCAGCAGAATAGGCTAGCTGCCCCATCCGTAGTAATGCAACCTGAGTTAGCGAGGGCCTGGAGACAGCAGCAACAACAACACTAGATATAGGAGGCAAGGGAGAAATAGAGATACTAGGCGCCGTAGAAGAGGTAGTGCTAGGTATACCTGAAGGCCCATGGGCCGAAGTAAGCAAAGGTGCCTCTGCAGGTAATGCATCTGTATTTAACACTAGGGAAGAGTCCACCGGGGCTTCCTTCTTCTTCTCTACCTCATCTTTCAAGTACTCCGCTTCAATCCTCCGGATGTCAGTAGAAGATGTGGGAATCACTTCCACATCCTTCTTCTCATCTCTAGGTACCCGAGCCCATCTGCACAGCTCGGTGATCAGCACCGTAAAAGGGAGGGAAGTCTAGTGATGTTTGACCCTCATGGCCATCTCCTGCTTAACGATCATACCAAAATTTACGCGCTGTCATGCAATGATCGAGCCAGGACAAGCCACCTTTGTGTGGCATAGGATGGACTCATTCTGAGATGGCATGATAGTGCTACTGATAAAGCCAAACCAGTACCTCACAACTACATTTAGGTTTTTCTTTTCTATCTAAGCCCCTGCCTCCAACCACCTCAGAGTACCATCACATATGAGAGGGGATAGCCAGCTTTTCATGTTTTCTAAGGACTTATTCTTGATCCTGTACTGGTGGGCATCTACAATGTTGTCGGAGCACTCCAATACCACATTTATGTTAGAACTGTCACACAACACTTTCTTGCCCCTGACAACCGCATAATCAACCAGCTTGAATTTAGCAGCCAACTTCTTCCTTTGTGGAACTAGGGCTCCGTAAGTGGTGTAGAATTCTCGAACCCAATTTGGAATATAGGAACCCTGGGGTTTTGTGAAAATATCAAACTTACGGGCCTTTATGGTGTGCCAAATGTCGGGGTATCTCTCTATCACCTCATCAATAGAGAGCCTCTTTTCTTTAATGATGGTCCTCAATCTCTCAGTCTTTAGTCTGTTCATAGACCATGGGGGAGGACCCTATACCGCTAGTGCTAGGACCACAACTTGTGTGAGAGAAGGAGAAGGAGTAGTGGTGGCTTGGGGAGTCCTGATCCTAGATGGATCATTCATCCTTTTGGAACGCAGCTCAGTTCTCTGGGCTGCTAGTAACTCATCCTTAGGCTCAGAAGTTGAAGCCTGCTGCTCTTGGTGCTCACCCTCACTCTCAAAAGTGGTGAGGTGAGTGGGATAAATGCCGTCACTGTCGGAGCTGATCTCCGGTGATGCAGCGTTATCCTTGGATGCAGCTGCATCCTCATTGATCTTGATTCCCTTGGTCCTCTTGCGGGGCGGCATGTCTCTACCAGCCACTTTTGGTCTAGCCATATCTGCAAACACATTATAGAAAGTGAGAAATTGTTCAAGCATATGTGCAGAAAAACTGTTGTAGACAGACTCGCCAAATCGGTCGGCGAGTCTCTGAATCACTTTGGCGAGCCAGATCGGGATCGCCAAAAGGATTGGCTCCAAAATTTATCAAAAAAATGACATGTCGGCAATGGGAATGGCCTTTCGGCGAATCACCCACAGTAATCGGCGAGCAAGGACTAGCCCTCCGAAAGTTACAGTGCATTTTAGGGGTTAGAGGCGCAGAGAGGGCGATCAAGAAGGACTTTTAGTGAATTCAGGCTTCTCGCCGAAAGTTACAGTACCCAAACTCAATTTTAGCATGAAATTAAAGGCGATATAGGGGGATTCGGCTAATTGCCGAGTGGTTCGGCGAGCTCAACCTAGCTCGCCAAACTACCCAACGTGCCTACTTTCAACCCCATCATCCAAATTCAACCTCGCATCCCCCAAAAACAAAATCAAACCATGCACTCAATCAATTGAACCTAGACCCATAAGATCCTTGCCCCCGGGATACTCAGATTTCTCCCAGTTTGGCCAAATTTGGCCATCTGACAACTTTTACCCTTAAGAATGACGTCAATCGCTCCATCATTGGGCAAAGCACGTCATTTGGCACAAATGCGGGTTACTTAGACTTCACCCGACTAGACCCAACAACAAATAAACATAACCCAACAACGGTATAGACAATATAGGCAATACATTCTAATTAAAACAGGCATTCAACCATACAATTATGATCAGAGAGGCGCAACACACATCACTAAGATAAGAACAACTGCAAATGAGTACAATTGCAAAATATAAGTTTGGGGTTCGAAATACCAACCTTTTAAGTTGAATATAAACTTTACAAAGCTAGGCGACCAAGAAATCCAACTTGGAACACACAATTGACGGCCAAAAAGCGATAACAATGCAAAAATATAGAAAATATTGTGCGGGTGTATTTTGGAAAGTTAAAAAGTGAGGGAATGCGAAAGAGTTTGAAAGTTTAAACCTTTGGCCTTTAAAACCTGTCCATTTCTCGCCATTCGGCGATATTAGTTTTGCTCGTTGACTCACTCGGCAACACGCCGAATGGGCACTTACCTCACCGAATTTTATAGGACCTCCAGTTAATGTGGGGGTCCAAACGGCGGACAAAGTCGTGATCGCCGACTTGGTCGGCTATTCACCAAGTAGTCCATAGGCTCGCCGAGTTTTACAGACTCAAATTTCAAAATTTCTTGAGTCCAACGGAGGTCCAAGTCGGGCTCGCCGACCTCTTTGACGAGTCACCGACCTCTTCTGTGAGTCACCGATTGGACAGTTTGCTCCCCAATCTGCACTTTTCAAACACATTCAACACTTTAACCTGTACAATCAACACACGATTATTTCACAAACAAAAAGAAAATAAATAAAACTTGGGTAGCCTCCCAAGCAGCGCCTTAATTAACATTGTGTCACGATGCAGGTCCTCCCTTAAACTTCATTCATAGGGTCGGCCATAGTGTCACTAGGCAACCCCCTTTGTTGTTTGGGGTTTAAAAGAGATGAAATATGACCCATCTGGGTCTACAACTGTTTGATAGAGATGAAATGGGAGGTAACCGTCTAGCTAAGGGTCGACACATCTTCCTTCATCTCTTTCAAAATCTTGTCCGACCACTCAACCTTGTTGAGAATACGAAATAGTATATCCTCACACCGACCACCCTCAGAATCCTTTGGATTTTGGCATTTGTGGGGAGGAACATATCTATCCTTCTCCCCGTCTCTCTCTTTCCAAGTGGGGTTACGATTCCTCCACTCTCTATCACGATCCTTCCAACCTTCATCCCTGTTCCAACCTTGGTTTCCACCCTACCACGGGTAGTTTGAACAATAACCACCTCCTTGGTTGGCTAGGAAGTTCACCTCTTTGTTGTACAAAGCCTCAAACTTGGCCTCATCAGCATTAACACACCCGACACCCACAACATTGACACTTCGAGCACCAGCTCCCATGACATTTTTGGAAAAAATGTCAAGTTGTGTCATGATATTTTCCATGTTCTGGTCCCTCTCTTGGTTTTTCTCAAGCTGCTCCTTGTTCAGTTTAAACGTGAGAGAGGAGACCAGATCTTCACGGGTGTTACAAGCCAGATTAATTGTGGTCATACCATCCAAAAGTTGAGTTGCTATAATATAAGATTGTTACATCAAACCTCCCAGAGAAAGTTGGTTAGCTACACCCTTGTTCACCGAATCAAGGCTTTGGTAAAAATACTACAACAAAACATTTTCGGGCAAACCATTAGTTGGGCATTGTAACACCAACTTCTTGAATCGCAGTCAAGTCTCATGAATTGGCTAACCCTCCAAACGCTTGTAGCTTTGGATGTTGTCCTGAAGTGTCACCATCTTCGAAAGAGAGAAAAATCGCACTTGAAATGCGGTGACAAGCTCTTTCCATGAAGTGATTGATTCACGTGGCAATTCAGCCAGCTACTTACATGTTTCTCCCATTAAAGAAAATGGGAACAACCTCAACCGGAGCGACTCTTGGGATATATTCTTGAAGGAGAACAACCTGCAAACATCAACAAAGTTTCTAATATGCTCATGGGGATCCTCATGAGCCAGCTCACCAAGCAACCCTTTCAATTGCAAGAGCTGCAACATGGTACTTGTAATATGGAACACAATGTTCCCTTCAACCGGAGGCAAGCGAATGGCACCAATTCCACCCATTAGATGAGGGTCATTAGCATTAGGCTCATTGACATCGCTGAGGTTTTCGATGTTATCTTGGTGGCCCACTTGGCTACCATTGCTTCCATTCACACTCATACTCTCTGTTTCAGAACACAAACAAGTAAACCAAAACTAAAAGTACGTAGATTCGACTATAACTAAAAAGAACAAAATTCAACTCAACTAAAAAAGCCTAACAAACACCACTCCCCGGCAGCGGCGCCATTTTCATTAAATAACGCAATCAAAGACACTTAATCTAGTTCTAAGAGTAAACAATCGTTAGTCAGTATATAACCCAACTAAATGAGTTGGGGTCGAATCCCATAGGGAGTGGTACGTGTTTAAGATTCAATAGAAAAGTCTGAATATGCTCAAGTCAATCATAGGAATAGAAATTTATGAATAAAAACATAATGTAAATTATGGGGTGACATGAATGTCAAATAAGGGGGTTTTGGTTTTAACTATCAACTACAACAACAGAAAATAATACGAATATGACAATAATGAGACGGGTCCTTGGGATGTGATTCGATTATAGGCTAATGTAGACAAATGGGTGATTGCAACTGTTAGTAAATAACTGTAAATTAGTGAATAAGATAGACTTTATAGGAGGTCAACTTTCTCTCTAACAATTTACCCTGAATCAAGTTGATTTCTCTTGAACATCGCCAAGCATGCAAATGAGAACAACCTACGCTTTAGTCCATTCACTCTCTCTCGAGTTAAATGTGTAGAAAAGGGTTTAGGATTCACTCTCTCGAGTTGAACCCATGGCAACTCAATACCTACATACCATCAATTCAATAATCTTGGTTTTAAAACCTCTCTCTAGAGCAAGCCAAAAACACGAAGGTAGAACTGCATTTGCAACTACAATTCTTTAAATTGAACCCCAATAACTGATTGAAGTCACTTCTAAACAACATTTAAACTAACAATTAGTAATACCCATAAACTAAATCAACCCATAATCACGCCCCAAGAATTGGGGTTTTGCTAGACATCATAAAAAGATAAAAATCGTTACCAAATTGGATTTCCATCAACTGGGTATGATTAATTTCATCTTTACAAAGGTCCAAATTGAATAATCTCAAAGACCCACTTCCAATTTTTCAAAAATGGAAAACTTCAATTCTTCAAAGCTAAGGAAAACTTGTCTCAAAACTCAGAGTTCAAACTATTCAAAAGATGATATTTCTAAAAATGATAAAAAGATGTTAAACTTAATGTTTGAAAATATATTTATAGTCGCCAAAAATATGCTGCGAAGGGCCATTCGGCGCAATAAGTCGAGCTCGCCAATCAACTCGGCGATCCACCCTTTGTCCTATTTCATTGCCTTCTTACCTTGGCCTTCAACATCCTCCAAGTCTATAACTTGAGGCGATCTAACACTGCATCGTGGAACCACTCGACGATCCACCGACTGCTCCTTTCTCTCGCCAACTTGATTTTCTCCTTCAGGGCTTAGCACACTAGAACTTTGGGCGAGGTAATGGCCATTTGGCGACTCGCCAAATGGACTTGGCGATCACCAGGCTCTCTTTTCTTCCTTCTTTTAGCTCGCTTTGTTCTTTTTTGCAAATTAGTGTCCTTTCTTTGTTCCTCAATCCAAATACCAGGAAATCAAGGATTTTACATTAGTTATTGGCACAAAATAAGCATTTGAGGACACTAATGTTATATAAATAAAGCCCTAAATGAGTCCAAATCTGGGACTCATCATTGTGGCTGAAATCTACTAGACAAAGTAGTTGGAGATGAAGCAAACTTCTTAACATGTATTAAATCAACATGAGACACTTGTAGGAAAAACATCTTCTTATTATTGTTCGGTAATTGTCGAGATGGTAGAAGAACCTTGTTGCTGTTGTTGTAAATTGTTAAATGGCACAAAAACCTTTCTATGGGGAATCCCTTTAATCCAAACATCCTTGAAGTGGCTTATCGTATGAGTTGTTATGGCTTAGCTTGAAAAAAACTTTTCTTCACAACAGACCCATTGGTATATCGACATACCATGTTGCTGATTTTGTCGTTGCATTTTTTGTTGCATTCACGTTCATCATTTTAATAGAGGTGTAGTATATATATAAGGGGAGGGGGGGGGGGTAGAAAAGCGAGGGGCTTAGGTTTGGACTCAATTTCTTTGTTATTCTTATTTTGGATATATTCAAAAATACATTGTCTGATTTTATTTATTTATTTATGTACAACAGGTACATTTATTATTTATACTAATAAGACGAAAATATATTAATAAATCACAAATTCGCATCGCGACATTTTTTCTTGGCTTAAAACCCCAAAACTTAAATTATATTATTTTATTCAAAACCCCTTAAATTATTAGTAATTTTAATTACTGTAACACCCCAAAAATTTCTTAGCTAAGGCCCGAACTATTCTTTATTTTCATAAAAGGTCTTATCGGGCTATTCTTAAATTGCTCATATATGTAAAAGTAAATTCTTTAGTGTGGGAATGATTTTGGATATCAATTAAGGTCACTAAAAATCCTAGCACAAAGTTGATTTGAAAGTTTCCTTACCGATTAAGTTTTGATGTATGATTCTCTTTGGGTCAACTTCAAACGACCATATCTCTTAGGATATAAAGAGTTATGTGGCCCATAACCTATCAAATTAAAGGTATTTGAATCTTATTTCAAACTCCACCAATTTGAAGTCAATATAGGTTTCGAGTAAAAAGTTATGACCATTTTAGTAACCTCGTATAGTGCAGTGATGTAACAACCTGATTCCGCCGTTAGGGAAAAGCCAATGGAGAAAGAATTGGGTTCAGAAAACTTTTGGTAGTAACTTGGAGTTTCCTAAGCTAGTCCAGATTTGGATGAAATCGGAGCCACTAAAGTCAAGCAAAATGTGGTAATAACTAGGTGATTTAATTATGATTTTGATTACATGAATAGATAGCTAAGATATTAAGGAACTCGTATGACTTTACGGAATTGAATTCGGGCGAGTAGAACTGCTGAAAATGATCTTAGCGTGAACGGGTGGTTTTTGAATGTCAACGGTTGAAGGTGTGTTGTGAAATGGGGGATTGGCATCCAAATTCCAGCATAACATAATGTCTCTGTGCATGCCTCCGTAGCGGGATGTCTGCCGCTGTAGCGAGATGGGTCCCGTCATAACGAAAAAGATGCGACTTAAAGTCAGAAATAAACCCCAAAATCGTATTATTCTGCAATTTTCAAACTTGAGAGCTAAGGAACAAACCCAGGGCTTTTCTTGACTATTTTCCACCATTTTTTAGGCTAAAGGTAAGGTTTTCACTCCCCGAATCAATTTTTCGATTCGTAGAACTTGATTTCTTAGCTGATTATTCTTTGGGAAGGGTTTTTGGAACTGTTTGGATGGTGGGAAAATCCCTAATTTAGGTAATGGGATCTTGGGTTGGCCTAGGGTTGATAATGTTGATTATAATCCGGGTAATTAGGCCTCGTTTATTAATCCTCGCGTTAATTGTTTGTTTTTAGACCACGAACAAGCGGGAAGAATCCAGAAAGGGAATATTCAAGTGCCTTAGGGGATTCAAGCTTGGATTTAAGGTAGGTGATGGTTGTGATTTCATGTTGGTGTGATATATGTTTGTAATTGCTCATTATAATGCATATATGTATGCGAATGTTGCATTATTGATCACCCTAATCATAAATGAGGATAATTGAATAATTGTATGTCCTGAATCACCTCTTGTTGTATGATTGTGAGAATATACATTGTGATTGTGATTGTGGTTTGTTGAATGGATCGGGTGTTGCATTCCGACACACTAACTTGGATCGATTGCCACGTTCCGGCATAAACATGGGATCGGTTTCAACGTTCTGGCATAAAAATGGGATCAGTTGCCATATTTCGGCATAAACATTGGATCGGGTACCACATTTCGGTATGCTAACAGTTTAGGTGTGGGTTCCATGAGAGGACCATTGAATTGTGTTGTGTATCTACTTGTGACGATTACGTTTATATCTAATAATTGATATTGGAAGACTGTATGTTGCTCTAAATTGATATAACTATAATATGTGAGAATCGTGAAACTGTTCGTTGTTCGTAATAGTCGACTAATATTCTATATGTTTGGTATATGCCTATTTTATAATGTTGTGGTTACTTGCATGTATTTCACTTATTGGGATAGCCACGTGATCCTACCAATACACTGTGGTTGTGTACTGATACTGCACTTGCTTGTTCTTTGTTGATTACAGGGCATCTTCAGGGGGCTATTGATAGACCTCAGCTAAGTGACTATTGATCGTGACCGGATTCAAGGGTGAGCCAGTTCTTTCAGGATGTCATGGATCTTTCTTGTTTAAGTCCATTCTTTTCGGACTCAGACTATTTATTTAAGGTGTTTGTTTAGTTTCGGGGTTGTACCCCTTGTTCTTAGACTTGTCGTTAGAAGAGTTTTAGTATAATGACTTTCAGGTTCTAGGGGTTGTTCTTCCGCATTAGTTTAGTTAGTTGTTTGTTAAAACCTTGGAGTTTATGGGGACTCCATTTTTATAGTCATTTAAACCTGCTTCTGTATCTTTAAATGCCTTAGTTTTCATAAAATTTGTTTGTTTGGGTTGTAGTAATGGTTCTCCCACCGGAGGGTTTATGTGGATGCCAATCACAACGGTCTGCGTTGTGACAAAGTTGGTATCAGAGCTCTAGGGTCGTTGATCTCATTGTACCAAAATGAGTGGTGAGTCTTGCGGAATGGTACAATGACATATGTACTTTTCTTCAAGAGGCTATAGGGCTTTAGGAGAAACTCACTTCTTTCCACTCCTTCGTGCTATGACTTGAATCCAATTGGTATCTGGGTGATACAAATTGTTATCTTTCCTCTTTCACTCTATGGTCCGAACTAGAGCAACAAAAGGGGTAACACCATCACTAGCAAGAGAGGATGTGTATAGACTACCGACAGTGGAATAGGTTCACCATTCAGAACAAGTATCCATTGCCTCAGATAGATGACTTTTTTGACCAATTGAAAGGTGCATCGATTTTCTCTAAAATTGATTTAAGGTCTGATTACCATTAGTTAAAGATTGAGGTGGTTAAGAATTAGGGTCGACCAAGTTCTATGATTGAAATTAGCAGTTTTGTGGGGCTCGCTAGCTAATATTGTCGCTTGTGGTATGAGTTGAGTCCAATTGGTATCTCCCAATTCCAATTGGTATCTCAACGAAGTGAACTAGACATCGTAGTCCCGGCTGAAGGGACACAAGCAAGTTAGTTGGAACTGAGAAGGTTCCAATTGGTATCTGGCCTTAGGGGTCGTATAAGGCATAGATTATCAGTAATGGTCGTCTATGGAATGAACTATTTAAAAATTTTGGACTTGTCTGCAAGTTGTAACTGCTTTAGTGTCGTGAAACTTATTGTGAAAAGAAAGTCATCACGAGATTAGGTGCAAGGGTCTAGATAAATTACGATGTTGTTCGTAAGCAAAAAATCTGGACGTGCGATGCGACCAATGGATAACTGTGTGAGAGTCTGGGTGTATCCTGGGGATATGTGTGTGGTAGTGTTGAAACGATGTAAAAGTATTCTAAAGTCCGTACTTTGTTGGGTTGATCGGGAGGTAGACAATGATTGTCCTAGCTAAAGGGATTTTCTTAAATGCCTAGTTATACCCGAGAAATATAGGGGAAATATAGAAAAGAGAGGAACCCCAAAAATTGTTGGCAGGGATTCTGTTTCCGTCGGAGCTGCTGGGGCGGGATAATCTCACTACTGTGAGGCCGCCAGTGTGGGATTTCTCCCACTAAAGTGGGACAGGGCAACATAGAATCTCAGCCATGTATCCCCTGTTTTCTCCTAGTCACAATTATGGACCCCGAATCGTACCCGAACTATAATACCCCGGAAATTCTATGACTTAAGTTAGAGCCTCACATTATGAATAATGACTTAAAAATAGTTAAATGATGTTTCTAAACCTATATTAATGCAATTGACTTGGTTTGGAAAAGTAAAAGTCTAAACGTCAAGAAACAACCAAGACGTCCGGAAACTAGAGAAGAGTGTGTCCTAGTGTGTCCTTAGGTTTTGGGCAGGTTTGGGAGTTTTGTATGATGGTCTAATCTTGTAAAAAGGTTTAAAACAGGTAAATTTATGTTTATAGGGTCAAGACGTTCAAATACGACACCCCGGGGCCACCCTAAGGGACCCCGAGGAGGACCCCAACCTTGGCCAAGCAACCTGCCAAGGCAGCTTGCAAATTGTGCATAGAGGGAACCATGGCGCGTCGCGGACTTGCTCCCCCAAGGAGAAAAATCCCAGTTCACGATACGGTCGTGTCGAGGACTCTACTGTTTCGAAATTTATTTCAAAAATATCTTCAGGGAACAGCTCTGCGTCGCGAACTTGTTCCGCGACGAAAATGCATAAATTCAGAAATCTATTTTTACTTCATTAAAGAGTCCAACTAAGTGAGGGGTATTTAGGGTACTTTAGGGGACGTGTATATAATGATTTTTAAGTTAATTTACCTCACTTTTCTCACTCAAACACAAAAACCCAAAGATCTAAACCTAAAGTTCCTGCTTCTCTCTATTCTCCCTCTTTATTTTCAAGAACTCCATTGAAGAAGATTGGAGCTTCAAGAAAAAGACCAACTCTCCAAGGTTTCAACTCGGATTTTCGTTGTTAATTCATCAATAAGGTATGGTTGTATATCACTCTTGGGATTCCTTTCCCCAAGAGGCCCCTTCAAGATGAATTTCAAAATCCCCAAATTTCTAGGTTTCAATCCAAAAACGTGGGTCTTCTTTATAAAGTGAAATTGATGTTATAAACTGACTTTGATTGATGTTATCTGAACAATTATGGATGAATTTATGTTATATTAATGGTTTGTTGAAGAATTCCCCATGAGACCCATGTTTCTCCTTCTTTTGCTAATTCTAACCCTAGTTTGTGTGGGATATTGATTGAAGGCTATGAAGTGAATGTGATGTTATGTAATTCATATTTGTATGATGATTCTACCCTAGGTTATGTATAATTTCTATGAAATTAGGGTTGAGTCTTTGAATGAAGCCTTGAAGGCTATGAAGGGAATATGCCAATTGTTTATATTGATGTTGATTATGTTATTACTTCATGAATTACCTTGTATTATGTATTGGTTATGAATTGTTGGGTAATTGAAGTATGAATGTCCCATGAAGGGCAAGAAGGTATGACGGTTGGTTCTTCTTTGAACTCAAGTATGAAAGGTGAATTACTTAGATGGTAATGATGCTATACCTAATGTGTTGTTGTGGTGTTGATGACCTAGTTTCCTCATCCTTAACCCTCTACACTTGAATTAGCTATGAAAGCATGTATGTATGTTATGTTTTAATTGTTATATGATTGAAAGGTAGTTCTCATGATTATAATGTAATGTAAAGTGAAAGGTTTACTCACTTGCTAAGTGTTTCTAAAGTGAAAGGATTTTTACTCACTTATGAACACATATGAGCTATTATGGTAAGATGTTTACATAAGAGTCTAGTAAAGGCTAATGTGAACTTATGTGATGACTAAAGATGATT
>JAJOOR010012037.1:0-29972 GCA_036250505.1 Solanum acaule
TAACTTGCAACTCTAGCAATTCTTAATTTCCTAAGTTCGTTTTGAAGATTTTGGTTTTGAAATTCAAGTTGAAATTCTGGGTTTGTTATTCTCAATTATGTAAGTTCATAATTCTTTCATCTAAAACAATGAATTGTGTTCATATGATTATGGGTAACTAAACTCCACAACTAGGGTTGTGGGAACAATAAGCGATTAACAAAGTATGAATAGTAAATAAGCAATTATTGAATAGTGTTTTGCATGCATTGATAATTCATTCGTGTAGAAGTCTTTTTAGCGGTTGCAAACGTTAGAACTCACCTTGTTGCTACTTGCCGGACCAAGGAGGTAATCAACAAGAAAAAAATTATCAGCACAGATATAGTGTGATACTATATAATAATCTAGTGTCGATTGGTGCGAAGTAATAACTAAGCCAAACATCGATGTAATGTCTAATATGAGATAAAGGTAAGAATTAGTAAATTATACACACGTAGCCGGACCAAGGTACGGGGTGAAATTCTCTAGATGCCGGACCAAGGATTTAGAGATACATAGCTTATCACTTTACATGTAGTACACTAGGAAATGATTGCTATTACTAGGATTATTGCGTTATGAGCTTGTGGGGAGCACGTACACCTTAGTTAATTCTCTCATCTTGATAACAACCAAAATTGACTTTTGTTTACTAATCACTTACTGAATTCTTACAATTTATTTCACAAATCCCCCTCTTTTAGTTACTTGTTTTTGGAAGTAATTTTACTAAACGAATATAATTGTTGGTTAAAGTGAAGTCTAAACCATTTTCCTCGTATGATCGACCCCAACCTACAAGTTGGGTTCTTTACTTGATAACGATCGCTTATGCTTCTTTAAGGAGGTGTAATTTGAGCGTATCAAATTTTGGCGCCGCTGCCGGGGAAATTGGCTTTTAGATTAATTTTAACTACATTATTGAACTTTAGTTAAATATTTCCTAATTTTACTTTTTGTTTTTGTTTTTGTCTCTCTCAGGTTCTGACTCTAGTTTATTCCAAGTACACGGAGCCAGGGTGAACCACTTACTCCTTACAATCCAGAGTTGAACCAAACTTTGCGAAGAATGAACAATCCAGAAGTTCAAGTTAATCCTATCGGAGGCAATCTAGGTGATGAAGTTGAGTTGCAACCTCCGAGGGTAGTTAGTGGGGACAACCAGGTTCCAGCTGAAAATTAATTGGGAGATGCATTGAGGGTGCAGCGTCCACTAGGCCCATGACTGCATGACAACTATAGGGGCAACGTGAATATTGCTGACTCTGATGGACCTCTTGTCCTACCCCCTTTGCCTCCGGGGCACACATTTGTAGTGACTAGTAGCTTGATGCAGAAGCTTACAGCGAGGGGCTTGTTCTCGGGGTTACCATCGGAGGACCCACATGCTCACATAGCCAAGCTAAGGGTGGTTTGCAAAAGTTGTGTAGGTCGACCAGACTTAGATATGGATGTCATCGGATTGCGAGTGTTCCCTCTATCACTGACAGGTGATGTTGATGTATGGTTCACTGAGCTTCATTATAATTCAATCTATACATGAGACCAACTGAAGGATGTGTTCTTAGCAAGATATTATCCAGTGTCCAAGAAGCTCAATCACAAAGATAAGGTCAACAATTTTGTGGCATTACCTGGAGAGTCTGTGAGTAGCTCTTGGGACAGATTCACTGTGTTCATAAGAGGTATTCCGAATCACCATATTGATGATGAGTCGCTGAAGAAATATTTCTATCGAGTTCAGGATGACAACAATAAAATAGTATTTGATACTATTGCTGGAGGTTCATATGGTGAGTGCACATACACATAAATTGTAGAAAAATTAGAGAAGATCTCTCACAACAATAAAGCATGAAGCACTAGGAGGTCGGATACTGGGAGAAACACATTTGTCGTTCATGCTACAAACAACCAGTCTGCGGATGAGATTCGTGAGAAGATGGCTCAAATGAGGACCGAATTGGGGTTGGTATTGAAGCATGTGAGAGGAGGTGCGGAAAAAGTAAATGTTGTGAACTACTTGACTAGAACTCCACCACCAGTTGAATTTACTATGAAGAGGATGCTTATGTGGTGAATGATCAGACGGGGGGTTTCCGACCAAACGCCCAAGGGTCCAACACGGAAAATTGGCGCCAAGGTCAAGGAAACCAAGGTCAGAACTATGGTAATTACAACCGAGAGGGTCAATATGTCCGGGATGAGAACTTTAATCGTGACAACAACTACAACAGGAACAATTATGGCAACAAAAACGATCGGGTTGGACCTTATGTTCCCCTTCAAAATCGGGAATCTAGTACTAGGGAAGTTGGAGGTAATATGGCACGTATTGAAGATATGATGCAGAAGATGATGAGAAGGTTTGATGCAACTGATGAAAATGTGAAGGAGATGAGAAACGACTTGTATGGTATTGGTCAAAAGGTTGATGCCCATGCAGTGTCAATAAAGCATCTAGAGCAGCAGATGACTCAATTGTCTACTACAGTAAACCCATGTCAATCTGGCACTCTTCCTAGCAACACCATCCAGAATCCAAAGAATGATGGTCATTGTATGGCAGTTACTACTCGAGGGGGTAAGCAAACCATTGATCCACCTATGCCGTCTGTGGTGGATGTTGAGATTTGAAAAGAAAATGATGTGGTAGAGGTTAGAGAAGAGTCTGAGAATGCAACAGAGAAAGAATCGGAGATATCTCAGAAAGTGGTCCCCATACCTAGACCTCCACCACCTTTTCCACAGAGGTTAGTGAAGAAGACTGAAGATGGTAAATATCACAGGTTTATTACTATGTTAAAGCAACTTTCCATCAATGTTCCGTTGATAAAAGCTTTGGAGCAAATGTCTGGGTATGCGAAGTTTATGAAAGATATGGTGACAAAGAAAAGGTCTGTGAGTTTTGAAGATGATGATAGATTGCAACATTGTAGTGCTATTGCTACAAGGTCTCTTGTGCAAAAGAAGGAAGATCCTGGTGCTTTCACGATTCCATGTACTATAGGGTTGTTACATTTTGCTAAGGCATTGTGTGATCTTGGTGCTAGCATCAACCTCATGCCATTGTCTATTTATAAGAAGTTGTTTCTAGGGGATCCAAAGCCTACTACGATGCGGTTACTTATGGCCGATCGAATCGTAAAAAGGCCCATTGGTGTACTCTATGATGTGCTAGTGAAAGTGGAGTCGTTCATCTTTTCGGCGAATTTTGTGATTCTTGACTGTGAGGTTCCCATAATCCTTAGGAGACCATTCCTTGCGACAGGGCGTGCGTTGGTTGATATGGAGAAGGGGCAGATGAAGTTCAAACTGAACAATGAAGAAGCAATTTTCAATATTTGTAGGTCCATGAAGCAGAGTGGTGAGCTCCAAACGGTATCTGTTATAACTTACAGAGTTGAGAGTGAAATAGAAGTGCAAATTGAAGAGCGACTATGTGTTGAGGCACTAACAACAGTTATGATGAATTTCGTTAGTAATGGTATTGAAGAGTACAATGAGTTGGTCGCTGCACTCGATAGATGCGAATATCGATCAAAACCAAAGAGGTATGAGTTAGACATGAAGAATCGTGAGTCCCCACCCACGAGACCATCTATTGTGGAGGCACCGAAATTGGAGCTTAAGGCTCTACCACCGCATTTGAAATATGTATTCTTGGGTAGAGATAATACTTTGCCGATCATCATTGCGGCAGATTTAAATGCGAGACAAGTAGAGTGCTTGGTGACTGTGTTAAAGAGGTTCAAACGAGCTATTGGGTGGACTATTGCAGATATTATTGGGATTCCTTTCGGTATTTGTTCTCACAAAATCCAACTCATGCCAGATCACAAGCCTAGTATCGAGCACCAGAGAAGATTAAATCCACATATGCAAGAGGTAGTTAAAAAGGAGATCATTAAGTGGTTGGATGTCGGAGTGATTTATCCCATTGCAGATAGTAATTGGGTGTGTCATGTGTAGTGTGTGCCTAAAAAGGGTGGTATTACTGTGATTCCAAATGAGAGAAACGAGTTTGTTCCAATACGGCCCGTGACCGAATGGAGAGACTACATGGACTACCGGAAGTTGAATGCGTAGACAGAGAATGACCATTTTCCTATGCCATTCATGGACCAGATGTTGGATAGACTTGCGAGCAAGGGTTGGTATTGTTTTCTTGATGGGTATTTGGGCTACAATCAAATTTCTATACCTTCGGAAGACCAAGAAAAGACCACCTTCACTTGCCCTTATGGGACTTTCGCTTTTAAACGAATGTCATTTGGGTTGTGCAATGCTCTAGCGACCTTTCAATGTTGTATGCTGTCGATATTTTCTGATATGGTGGAGGACACTATTGAGGTATTTATGGATGATTTCTCTGTGGTAGGTGACTCTTTTGATCGATGTCTGAATCATTTGGCTGAGGTGCTTAAAAGGTGTGAAGATTGCAATCTAGTACTAAATTGGGAGAAGTGCCACTTTATAGTGAAAGAAGGGATAGTTCTAGGTCATTGGATTTCTGAGAAGGGCATTGAGGTAGATAAAGCGAAAGTTGAGGTAAAAGAAAAACTTTCTCCACCTATCTCTGTAAAAGGTGTTAGGAATTTTCTTGGGCATGCATGTTTTTATAGGAGGTTCATCAAAGATTTTTCTAAAATCGTACATCCATTGTGCAAACTGCTCGAAAAGGAGTATAAGTTTGATTTTGATGATGCTTGTCTGAGAGCATTTGGAGAGTTGAAGGAGAAGTTGGTTACTGCATCTATCATTATTTCACCGGATTGGGGACAACCGTTTTGAGGTAATGTGCGATACAAGTGGAGTGGCGCTTGGTGTAGTATTAGGACAGAGGAGAAAGAAAATTCTTCACCCTATTTATTATGCTAGCAAAGCTCTAAATGTGGCCCAGAAGAATTATACTATGACTGAACAAGAACTTCTTACGGTGGTTTTCACATTCGAGAAATTTCAATCCTACTTGCTTGGTACTAAGGTCATAGTGCATACTGATCATTCTGCATTGAGGTATTTGATGGCGAAGAAAGATGCAAAACCGAGGTTGATTAGATGGGTATTATTGCTGGAAGATTTGATTTTGTGGTAAAAGATAGAAAGGGGACCGAAAATCAAGTTGCCGATCACTTGTCCAGATTAGAGGAAGAGGTTATGCTAAAGCTTGGTGATAGGGCTGAAATTAATGATGCTTTTCCAGATGTATTGGCTGCTTCTCATGATCTGATTCCTTGGTTCGCAGACTTTGCTAATTATTTGGCAAGCGATTAGGTGCCCCCAGACTTGTCTTTTCACCAAAGGAAAGAGTTTATGCATGATGTGAAGAAATTCTTTTGGGATGAGCATTACTTGTATCGTAGTTGTGCTGATGGGATTATTCGTCGTTGTGTGCCCGAGGTTGAGATGTTGAGTGTACTTGAAGCATGTCATTCATCGCCTGTTGGTGGGCATCATAGTGGTATTCGGACTGTGCATAAGATTTTTTGCAGTGTGGGTACTACTGGCCTACCATCTACCAAGATACTCATGATTTCGCCAAGTCTTATGATTGTTGCCAAAGAGAAGGAGGAATTTCAAAGAGGGAAGAGCTCTTATGAATCCTATATTGGTGATAGAGTTGTTTGATGTATAAGGTATTGATTTTATGGGTTCATTTGTGAGTTCACATGGGATGAAGTATGTTGCCGTTGATTATGTATCGAAGTGGGTGGAAACTGTTGTGCTCCCCAACAATGAAGGTAAAAGTGTCACCGCATTCTTAAAAAAGAATATATTCTTCAGATTTGGTACACTGAGGGAGATTATCAGTGATGAAGGTTCCCACTTTTGTAATAAGTTGTTCAAAGCGCTACTTGAGAAATATGGTGTCCGCCACAATATAGCCACTCCTTACCATCCACAGACTAGTGCGTAATGTTGAAGTGTCCAACAGAGAGATCAAACAGATTTTGGCGAAGACTGTGAATGCTAATAGAATGGATTGGTCAAGGAAGCTTGATGATACTCTATGGGCCTATCGCACTGCATACAAGACTCCTATAGGTATGTCTCCTTACCAACTTGTATATGGGAAGTCTTGTCATTTACCAGTAGAGCTAGAGCATAAAGCTTTGTGGGGGATGAAAAAGCTAAATTTGGATTGGGGCGCCGCATCTAATCAAAGAATGAATGACTTGAATATGCTTGGTGAATTTCGCCTAAAAGCTTATGAAAGTTCAGCCTTGTACAAAGAGAAGATGAAGAGGTATCATGATCAAAGAATTGAAAAGCGAGAATTTGTTATGGGTGATCTTGTGCTTCTATTCAACTCTAGGTTGCGCTTGTTTCGGGCAAACTCAAATCCAAATGTACCGGGCCATTTTTGCTCACAAAAGTGCTCCCCTATGGAGCGGTTGAGCTTGAGAACAGTGAAGGAACAAGGTTCATGGTTAACTGGTTAACGGGCAAAGGATCAAGATCTATCTGGGAAACACAAAAAGTGTGCAAGAAGTTGTTGAGGCCTATCATCTTGATGAAGTTTGGGTAATCAAGAGGCCTGCGTCGTGCCGCAACATTAAATCAAGCGCTGCTTGGGAAGCAACCCAAGATGTACAATCTAGCCAACTATAGGTTTTTGTTTTCCATGTAGTAGTTTTCTTTGTTTAGTTGATTCTCTGTATTAATTTAGATAAGTGTTTTAGTTTTGTACTAGTATTGGCTAGAATTAGCATAGGGTACGTGTCTAAAAAGTGTCTAGAAAATGTAAAAAAAGAATAGCCTAATGGTTGCTACATGTGCAGGTGCGCTGTGAAAAATTTGCAGAAAATGGTATGGTGCAGAGGTCTACGGACCCCATCGACGGTCCGTTAATTTATCAACGGACCGTTAATGGTGTCCGTAGATCCCAAGTGTCTAAATTTTTTGAAGTGAGAAGGTGATCTACAGTCCCAACTGACGGACCGTAGATAGACCTATAGACCGTAAGCGAGGTCTCGTAGGTCCTAACCCTAAGTTGGACTGACCCGACCCGGACTCTCTTATTTAAAAATCCCACCTTTTAAATCATTCTGACTTCCCTCCTTTTACTCCCAAACTGTTTTTAAACTCCCCAATCCCTTAAATCACTCCATAATCACTCCATCATTCCCCAATTAATCTTCCCTTTCTCTTCCCCAAAATCCTAAATTCCCTTTCCTCTCCAAAACTCCACTCATCCCCAAAACTCCCCACAAGGTCCGGTGTACGGATTCGGCGCAACTAGGCGATTAGTGTGGTCTTGCAAAGCTTAGTGTCATCACACAATCACTCCACTCCTAGTTGCTTGTAAGGTAATAGACTTTCCCCTCACTTTGAATTTCGGTTCATAGATTGAATATAGAAAGTCGGGAGTCGGGTCTTGACCTTAGGTAATTAAGTGTATATAATTGCATGCTAAAATTTATGTACTTTACCCTTGGGACGATAGATCGTGATTGTGTTGCCTTGATAGTATGTTAAACCTGTCTAAATGATAGTCTATATGTAAGTTTTGACTTAGGGTTCCGAATCTTGTATGAAATAATTATCAAATTGCGTAATTGGAACCCTTAGAATGATGAACTAGCATGATTAAATGTTGACATGCATGGTTAGACTAGGATGCTGTTGAAAATGGTCAAATATGTGGGCTTGAAATTAATGCATGTCTGAAGCCTGGCACGAATCCCATCCACGAGACCCCGTCTACGAACCGTAGATCAGGTCCGTGGTTGTATGCGCTTGAAAATGTCACAAAGTGTGAAACCATGGAGGTGGACTACGGTCTGTAGATCATTCTACGGACCGTTCTGTACATCCGTGGTTTCCATCTGCAACCAATATAGTTGGTCCTCTAATCCATGGAAGGGTACCACGAACTGTAGATTAGTCTACAGACCGTAGGTCCCCAGCATAGATGACCATTGTAGCCACCGTCTAAATTTTTTTTTGTATTTCGTTTTTGTTTGTTCTTAGTTCTAAAATCTTTTCGAGTGTGTTATGAGTATATTTTGGTACTAATTACACATTCGCAGGTACTATGGCACCCAAGAAGCTAGTCTCATATACGAAACAGGGCAAGTCAAAATCTGTTGCCCCTAGCTTCAGGTTAATCGACGTAGATAACAATGTGGAGACGAATCCAACATACGTTCCTCCCAACACAAGGACCTCTCCCACTGCACCCCGAGTAACCAAAGGAACCCTCCGGAAGGTGATTCCCGACGTAGTCACTGTCTCCCAGTCTGATAAGGAGCATACACTGATCGGGTCACCAACTGGGGCTGCTTTCAGTTCAGAGAATAGGTTTACATCCGGCTCCGAGTCTGCCCATGCTTCGGGCTCGGAGTCTACCCATGCTTCAGGCTCCGAGTCTGCCCATGCTTCAGGGTCCATTGTTAAATCAGTAGCAGGGTCCGGCGAAAATGAACAGGCAACCTCGTTTGATGAGACCACTAGCTCGGAGTCGGTACCAGCACCACGGAACGATGACCCTACTCCAGTGGCCGGCGAGTCGAATAGATGGTGTGTTGAGGGCCAATGACAAATTTATCGGGATGCCAAGATGAAAAATGACAAAGAGAAGATGGCCTGACTTATTACAGAGGAGCGTAAAGTCCTCACGGGGAGCTTGCACACTGTCCCCGACATCCACCAGCTTTTTAAACTTCACAAGTGTGACTGGATGGCTCGAGACCTAGGAACTTATAGCAAGGAGATTGTGCGGGAGTTCTAAACCTCCTATGCTGCCACTATCCGAGGTTCGATCTTCAAGCAGTCCAATCCCACAACCCAGCACCCTCTCACTTTCACTATGGTCTAAGGTTGTCCGGTGGACATATCACATGCCACCATCAACCGCTTTCTCTATGGCCCTACCACGGGTCACTCTTGGTCACTTAACACATCGGAGTTTGATTACCGATAGGACATCGTGCGGGGCGGCGCTTTCCAAAGAAATGCTGAGCAGCGAGAGATTGTTACACTATGGTTGGCTAAGTACATTACAGCAGATGGCGAGCGTGAGAAGTGGGTTACCACACCACGGTTGGTTATCCGAAAGGCCACATTAGATTTTGTGGCCAAGCTCTTATGGTTGTTGGTACGTAATAAGGTGTCGCCTACAAAAGCTGACAACGAACTCACATGAGACAGAGTGGTCATGGTTGCAGCATCAGTAGCAGGATTGGAGATTGACTTTGCCCGCATGATGTTGGCAGAGATTCACGAGAGGGCATTCAAGACCTCTACTACTTACCCCTTTCCATGTTTGATTTTTTTCAATTGTGCAGGGACTCTGGAGTGCCGATCTGGCATTGTGATAGGTTGATCCACCCTATTGGGACTTTGGATATAGGCCTCATTCGAGATAGGGCAAATGTGGCGGCACCTCGCAGAGAACCCCGGGTTGAGGTACCTCCATTGGGCGCAAATCTTGCAGACACGGTGGGGCAAACACAGGGCGGTGACCCCATTATACCAGATCACATCGATACTGTCCTGACCTCCTCTTCTCAGGCTGCTAATAGGGCTCCTAGCTCATCCAGGTCCACACTACTATCAGGAGTTGTTGTTGTCCCGTTGTCCAGAGTATAGAAATTAGAGGCTCAAATGGTTACACTGTTGCATCACATCCATCCTTGGATGCAAGAGTAGATAGCTGAGTCTGAGGCCAGAATGGAGCGAAGGATGGAAGGCATGATGGACCGGAAGGTCTAGGCCGTTAATAAGCGGCTTGATGCATTTGAATTTAGAGTCCTCGAGCGACCAGTCCCGACCATAGATCTATCCTCTTTTCAGACTGAGTTAGCCAGTCTCCGAGCCGAAGTTGATGCCATTCTTACCAACCCTACAGTTGAGACTCAGGCTGCACCTACTGCGTTGGCTAATGATATGGTGCTGGATGCTTTATTCAGTGGGACAACCGAGGAGGGGGCTGAGCCTACACATACCAAATGTAAGAGGCATCGTTCTAGTCGCACTGAGGAAGAAAAATCCCAAAAGAGACAGCGTAGGCAGGAGAAAGAGGCTAAGAAGACTTCAATTTTAGATGAAAAGTTGCCCCAGCAGAGGGAGCGTGAGAGTGCTGCGAGGGCATCGAGTTTTGCCCCAGTTATAGAGGTCCCGCTTGTTGTGAGGGACGTTGTGAACACCACTGATGGTGCGGTTAGAGTGACCGAGAGCACTACTGAGGGTGCTATGATGGATGATGTGGGACCTACTGAGGGTGACCCAAGTATTGTTCCAGCGGGCTTTGGGAAATCGGACCCACCCGCTTGTTGATGATTCTTTGGCGCTATGTGCCACAGGTTTGCTTCACCCAATCCATTATCTTTTACTACTTTTGTATGCATTGGGGACAATCACATCTATTTTTGTTGGGGTGGGGGTAAATGGATTGTGAGTGATAGGGTGAAGTCTGAGTAACCCAACTCATAAATCCTCTCTTGGGGTTTTCTTGCCTGTGTTCTTTTTCTCCAAGAGACTGTTTAATTTCTTTTGAACCGGCATGTGTTAGGATCGTAAGTGTAGAAGCATGATGGCTTATAAAAATGATACATGTCCAAATTTTGTGATATGTGCTAGAATTTGTAGGCTAAGATAAGTTGAATGTGTTGTCTCTGAGTATGACATGATAATGAATCAACTTGATGGCATGACTTAAGCTAAAAATTGAACTGGGTAATCTGATAATCTGATAATGAAACTATGTACCAAGAGTGTGTGAGAATAGTTGATTGTTCAAACAGTCTTATGCCAATCTAGAACTTTCCCGATTAGTCCTACTAAGATAATCTACTCTAGAGACTAGAAAGTGATCATAGGCTCTTGTTAAGATAAGTCCACAAATTGCCTAAAAGAAGGATCCAACCAAATGAAATAAATGCTCCCTTTGATCCAAATGCTTTGAGCCTAAATTAGACCATTTCTTTCTAAACCTCGAGCTCACCTTCCAATAATCTACTATGTTGGCCCCGGTCCCTCCTTGGACATGTGTACCTCGACTTAGGCCAAAAGCCTAAGTTGAGGGTGGCTAATGTAAAAAGTAACTTCAATCTTGGCCCTGACCTGACATCGGGTATTGTGCACCTCAACCAATGGAAAATCCATAAGTTGAGGGTGGCTATGAAAGAGGAAATCGAAAGAAAAATGGGTATGAAAAGAGTTTGATGTTGAAAAAGAGAAAAAGAAAAAAAAGGAAAGGATGTGACTTGTTGAAAACTAAAGAAAAGAATCAAATGCAAGAAAAAGATAAAAGTGAAAAATAAAAGATCTACAAAGTCTAAAGTCACATCCATGGTTAAAGAAAATCAAGGGAAAGAAGGTAAAACGGTAGGATGTCAAAAATAGGGCAAAAAGAGGTTGAAAGCCTAGCGTAATGTCAAGGAGGGCAGAAAGTCACTAAGAAATACCCAAATGTACCACACCTGACCCTGATCCTACTTTACAAGCCAAGAAAGTCCTATAGTGATCCTAGAATCTAGTTTGGAGAGTCTAAGCAGTGAAAATAAGGGCAAGCTTATGGTATTGAGCACTTACTGTACTTGAAGTTACTTCTAAGTGTAAGTGTTGAATGAATCATTGTACTCAAATTCATATTCATTGTGTGAAAAAAGGGATTTCGTTTGAAGTAAGGGCACTAGTTACATTATCGGAAAGTTGGTACCTTGGTGATAGTGAAACAGTGTATGTTGTGTGTTGGTTGGTCGATCTTTGACATATTTTGATCCGCATGAATTAGCTTGTCGAGTCTAAGAGAACAAATTTTACATTCGAGAATAGAGTTGGGGTAGAGAGCCATGTGATTGCTTGTGCGTGAAATGCTTGCTTCTATACAAATGTCGTTTAGAGTCTTAGTGCGTCGCTTAAGGACAAACAACGAATTTAATTTGAGAGTGTTGATATACCGTGAGTTTACGATATTTTTAATACATTTCACTTACGAGTTGTGTGTGTCTAGGGCCTTGTCGTATTGGTTTTTATGTGTTTTTACTATGTTTTGTAGGAAAGATGTTTAGGCACGGAAGTAAAGAGACAACTGAAAGAAATGCAGAAAATGGCATCTACGAAGGTGATCTATAGACCGTGGGTCCATTGACGCTTCGTAGATGGTGATCGTAGATCAACAGGCAATGCATGGAAGGCAAATCAGGGAAATCTGACCAAGTGTGGAACCACGGTGGCCATTGACGGTCCGTAGATTGATCTACGGACCGTACTATTGATCCGTAGAATGATATTTCGAGGGTTCCAGTACCTGATTTTTGAAGATTCTAAGTGTGGAGCTATGGAGAGGGATTGACGGACCGTAGATCGATCTACGGTCCGTACTGGTGTTCCGTCGTTTGCTTCAGAGAAGATGATTTTTGGAAGCTGAAATATTTTCTAAGTCCTGGCTGACGGAAGGGACTCACGGACCGTAGATCCATTGACAGTCTGTGAGTTAGTCTCGTGGAATGAAGACGCCTGCCTGAACAAACTTTCATTATTTTGTTTCTCTTTTAATTTAGGATTTGTTTTCTATAAATAGGGTATGTAAACCTCATTTTTGGGAGTTAGACTTTATTATTTTAATTCTAGTTTGTGGCTTTGGAGATTAACTTGCAACTCTAGCAATTCTTAATTTCCTAAGTTCGTTTTGAAGATTTTGGTTTTGAAATTCAAGTTGAAATTCTGGGTTTGTTATTCTCAATTACGTAAGTTCATAATTCTTTCATCTAAAACAATGAATTGTGTTCATATGATTATGGGTAACTAAACTCCACAACTAGGGTTGTGGAAACCATGAGCGATTAACAAAGTATGAATAGTAAATAAGCAATTCTTGAATAATGTTTTGCATGCATTGATAATTTTTTCGTTTAGAAGTCTTTTTAGCGGTTGCAAACATTAGAACTCGCCTTGTTGCTACTTGCCGGACCAAGGAGGTAATCAACAAGAAAAGAATTATCAACATAGATTTAGTGTGATACTATCTAATAGTTTAGTGTCGATTGGTGCGAAGTAATAACTAGTTCAATCATCGATGTGATGTCTAATATGAGGTAAATGTAAGGGTTAGTAAATTATACACACGTAGCCGGACCAAGGTGCGGGGTGAAATTCTCTAGATGCCGGACCAAGGATTTAGAGATACCTAACTTATTACTTTGCATGTAGTACACTAGGAAAGGATTGCTATTACTAGGATTACTGCGTTATGAGCTTGTGGGGAACACGTACACCCTAGTTAATTATCTCATCTTGATAACAACCAAAATTGACTTTTGTTTACTAATTACTTACTGAATTCTTACATTTTATTTCCCAAATCCCCCCCCCCCTTTTAATTACTTATTTCTGGAAGTAATTTGACTAAACGAATATAATTGTTGGTTAAAGTGAAGTCTAAATCATTTTCCTCGTGGGATCGACCCCAATCTATAAGTTGGGTTCTTTACTTGATAACGATCGCTTATGCTTCTTTAGAGAGGTGCAATTTGAGCGTATCAATCATGCAAGGGGAAAACTGAACATAACATCAAAGCTTGAACTTTGGAAAGAAGGAAACATACTTACTTCGACTCTACTCAATTCATGGATACTCAACTCAATGTAGCATAAAAACAACAATAAATATGCAGTTTATATAAAGCATTTAAAACAGTAGATAACAACTCAATGTATTCAGAATACAATAATAACTCAATTTGTATGTAAAAATACAAAATAACTCTGTTTGGGAGATTCTCTAACGGACAACCATCAATATGAGTTATGTGATGATACAACGTCTCTCCCATGCTGCCAGAACTGTCTTATACTTTACCGGAGTATAAGACTACTCACTAAGTGGATCCACTAAGCTATGCTTAAAAAGCAATAAGGAATCATCTAAAAAGTATGGCTCTTTCTACCCACATTGGCTACATGGTTTATGGGGCATGTGAGTTGTTTGAACTCTCCCCCATATCGGTGCTCAATAATACTCCCAAAATATAACTTAGCTCATGCGTTTTAAAAAAAACATTGCCTCATCCTCAACTTTGAGATTATTACTCAAAAGATTTCTCTTAAAAGAGAGTATTCAAAATTGCTCATGAACTCTTTTGGAAATCAGTGTTTCCTCTCATCTTAAATGTAAAAATATTTACTCTTGGGAATACTTAGTTCCCATATATTCATTTTGAAAAATGAAACTTAACTCTCCTCATCCTCAAACTCAAGTACTCAAGTCTTAAAACAAGTTTAAAAATGATTGTAAAAGACTTCTCAAAATGGCTCAAAAGAACTCTCAATACTTAACTCTTAACTCTACCTTAAATTTGAATTATGAATTCATGGTTATGATTCATGTTATGAATTTCTCGATGCTTAGATGTAGTTTAGAGTGTGGACATCAAGTAGAAAACATAGGTACGATTCGATGGAACTTACACGGAAAGAAGAATAGAAGAGTAGGGACCTGACGACCCTGGCACACTGAGTGGCGCGGGGCGCCAGCCACTGAACTACTAAAGGTGGGTTGGGGCACATTGAGTGGCGCGACGCCCCAATCCCCAAACTACAGAAAATGATTTGGGGCTCACTGAGTGGCGTGGTGCCCCACCCTGTACCCAGATTTTTGACAACTCTTCTTGCTTCGAAATCACATCTAACTCCTCTAGAATCGAACGATTCCCCTCAAACTCTAATGGATTCTTAGACCCAACATAACTACAACTAAATTCACCCTAAATTACTCAAGAACAATACTCCAACACAAGGTTGTCATGACCAAGGGGTACACTCTAGAAGTAACATGACGTACTTAACCCCGAAGGAGTCTCATACAAGCCCTTAGCATATCATGACATAAGATAATAGAAAAGTACGAAAAATTTAAAACTTTATCCATACAATCAAAGTCTTTCATAAAAGCAAGCAAAAGTCTTAATACACTATGTCTCAAACCATCTAATACAACTTTGAATACTTTTGGGTCACAGCCCATACAATAGTCTCACGACTTGAAAATAAAAGACATAAAAGAAATAGTGGCTTTGTCCTCGAAGCTATGAGGACTCACCAAATCTTCAACTCCTTGCTTCTTAGAAACCTATCCACAGAACTCAAATCACCGAACCCTACATTTGATGAGAATGTAGGCAAGAGTATGCGTTAGTACAAAAGTACTAAATATGATAGTTAGCATAACATCATAAGAGCATAGCATAAGGGCTAGTTAATATAAGACATACCATAATCATAAAAATTACTTCATGAAACATAAACTATAAGCATAAGAGACAATATCATAATCATAAGCAAAGTCTCCAACATAGGCATTATATAAGCATTAGTCAACCCTTAGTCCTTCATATCATAAGAGAACTATTTCTCAAGTAACCTCAAAGCATACTTGTGCAAGGCATGGATGAGACCCCATAATCCCATCCAAACTAAGTATCCCTTTTGGTCATCCCAAACATAGTCCATATACATAGTCAAGTCTTAGACTTTCATAAGTAGCTTCAAGTCATAACTATGCAATTTTTTAGTAAGACCCCATAATCCTACTCACACTAAGTACCACCTTAGGCCATCATACATACTTACCATCTTACGATCTTATCCTTAACTTACTTCTCATAACCAAGGGAACCTCTCACCTTTAGTCAATCATATCATAGAAGGCAATTATAACAACAATCCATCAAAACATACATCATATAAGAGCAACACTTATTAGCTAACCTTAAGTCATACTTGTGCAATGCATAGATGAGACCCCATAATCCCATCCATACTAAGCACTTCTTTAGGTCATCATACTCATGCTTCTTAATTAGGGACTAGTCCCTCTTTGAAAACATTAGAACACTAGGAGGCACTTCATTAAGCATATCTTAGTTCCTCATTAAGTTGAACCCTATGAGATACTACATTAAGTACATCTTAGTTCATCATTGTTTTGAACTCTAGGAGATGCTTCCTCAAGCATAATCTTAGTTCATTACTAATCTTGTTGTAGTTGGGATATAGCCTTAATCGACATGAGAACATATGAGCTATCACATGATCCCTCCCGATGTTACCCACACCGTCAAGGGTTGGTCCACTTGCCTAGGGTAGAACCGGTTTGTTAGCTTAGTTGGATTCACTAGCTAACTTTCCTATGGGGCACGTAGTTATGAGATACGGAGATTGCTACTAGAAACCCAAAACTCCACTAGGTGAAGGCTTCCATCTCATGAGACATACTCTGGGAAATTCGGACTCTACTAGGTGAGAGTTCCTATTTCGGAAGCCCGAACTCAACTAGGTGGGAACCTCCATCTCATTTCAATATCCATTCGGTGCTAGGCCTAAATCCCATAAGATAATTATTAAGTCTCTACTTTGACTCAAGTTTCATGGAAGGATGTCCTTGATAATCAATCCAAGTTAATTTATTAAAATACCTCTTTAGACCATGCGTGAGCAACTATCACCATCCATGACCTATGTATGAAGGCTCTTTAGCCTTAGGTTCCTTTAGATGAGAAAAGCCTTTCAACCCTAGAACCATTACTATGTGAGAACACCTTTCATGTTAAGTTCATTATGAGTTCATCAGAATAACCTTTCAATCAGCCCACAACAACAACCTAATCATTTACACTTCACTCTCAAAGTGTACTCATATCATTTACATAAATTCTACAAGAACATACATACATTCATAATATAGATCATATTAACTTTCCTTTCATAACCCTAGAAGTCAACATTTATGACTACAAGTCTTACTCTCAAAGCTTTACCTCTTTCAATCATCACCCAAATCTAGATCACAAGACATTCTAGTCACAAGCTTTATCTTTAAGCAATTCTAGTCATATCTCATTAAAGATTCAATCTTATGCATTACTAGTCATGATCCATCAGCTATACTTTAATCTAATTCAATTCATGTTTACATGCTTCTATTCTTGATCAATTACTACTCATAACATCAATTCTAGAAGATCATCACTAAGTCTTCAATTTCACCTTTCATGGCATACACCCATATGATATCAATTTCATCAATTAGACTAGGTTTAACCATAGAAAACATGTAATATCATTATAATATCATGAATCAATACTAAAAAATCATAAACAAGTACTATCCACTAAATTGGAATCATATTTAACACTACCCATGATATAGAAAGAAATTCTAGCTAGAATTGGGGGTTTGTCTTCACAATTGGGGAAAATCTAGGGGGCTCTATGGATAGAAGAATCCATAGATGAATAAGCTAGTATTCCTTGATTCAAAGCCCTCACAAAATCTTGCAACAATGGAGGAATTTGACCTAGCTTTCTTCTCTTTTTTTTTTCTTCTTCACTTTCTAGAGAGAGAATTTCTTGGAGGGAATTTGGGTTCTTTTGATGAGTTGAAAATAATGTCTAGGATCAATGTATTTAGGGGTCTATTAGGTTTATATAGGTGGTCTAATTACTAATAAAACGACACCACTTAACCCTTAACTAATAATGAATTAACCCCTAAGTCCCCAACTTAAAACGACTAAGTCGCAAAACTGCCTTACCCACGAGACCCCGACCCACAGACTGTGGGTGGGTCTACAGACTGTACTGGTCCTTCGTGGGTGGTGGCCTGCAACTCTAAAAAAGGGGCCTTGACCCAAAACCCCTTCCCACGGGGTGTGGATCCACCTACGGGGCGTGAGTCCCATCCGTAGGTGTCCCTTTTTGGGTAGCTTTTAGGGGTTGTTTTGGGGTCCTCCTCAAGGACCCCTTGGTTGGTCCTTGGGGAGTCGTACCTCGATGTTTAACCCCTAAACTCCTCATTCTAAGTACGAAAAGTCATTTCACAATTCTAACCCTTGCGTCAAACTCTAAAACCCCTAAGTAAGGCTCTAGTTTAACCTACTAGTTTTTCGGGTGTTATAAAGGTCCTTATCACACGAACTCAACGAAACCTCATACTTAAAGAATAAATCACAAACTTCAAGAAACTCATCAATAATTCACCATGAACTCAATTTGTCACTCCCCGAGCCTACGCCCTGGGCAGGACCGGCACTCGGAGACCATTGCTGGCCCCAAGCGAACCCTTGGCCTGGCTTTCTTAACTCAGCGGTAAACTAACTCAATAGAATAACTTAATGCAATGAAAGGTCATAAAGCAACCCAACTGATAAAAACTGGCCAAAAGGCAACTCATGTCTCAAAATAGAATATTTATATATATATACATAGATGAGAGACTCAATACTAACTGACTGACTATCTATGAAGCCTCTATAACACTGAGATGGATGTTGGGACAAACCTCGCAACATCCTAAAAAAGCAAAACTAGGAACACAAAATAACAGAGTCCTTCGTAAAGCAAAGAGGCTCACCAATGACTTTGAAGTGCTCAACTGGATCAACGGCGTGCTGGATGCTGATCCTGGGTACCTGTGTCTGCATCATCATAAAATGCAGGCCAACTGGCATCAGTACATTGAATGTACGAGTATGCAAGCTAGAAAGCTAAATAACAACTTAAGCTTGAAAGGACTACAAAAGAACTCTTACATTGGCTTTGTTCAACTCATGAATAATCGAACTCAATATAAAACAATAAGACACATGCAATATATATAAAGCTTGTAAAACAGTGTAAACAACTTAGTTCGTTAAGGATAAAACAATAACAAACTCAATTTTACTTATATAAAAGTAATGTAACTTTAGTGGGAGATTCTTTAACCGACAACCACCACTATAAGCCCTAGTGATGATACAGTGTTTTACCTCACGTTGCCCAAGGACCATCCTATACCTTGCCATGATATAGGACCTTACTTAACTTAGTGGATCCACTAGCTTAATCTTACGTGATCATCTAAAAAGTATGACCCGTTAAATCTCATGTTTGGCTACATGATTCTTATGGAAAGTTGAGTTAATATGAACTCGTGTCCCCAATTCGGTGCTCAAGACTACTCCCAAAATATACTTTAGCTCATAAGTGTTTTAAACACATCTTTCTTTAGTTTGAGATAATTGCTCAAACTCTAGCCCAAAAGCTCACTTGGAATCAATGTTCTTTTTTCTTGAAAACTAGCCCAAAGGCTCTTTTGGAAACCATTGTTCCTTTCTTACTCAAATGTGAAAACATTTATAAATTTCTTTGGGAATACTTAGTTCCCTAATAACTTTTGAGAAATGAACTCAACTCTATACTCTTTACTTAACTTGAAACTTGAGCCTTAAAACGAAGTTAAAACGCTCATTAAAGACTCTTAAAAAACTTTAAAGACTTGCTTTGACTTACTTCTTAACTTCTAAGCTTAACTTTAACTTCACTTGACTTTGGTCCGAACTTTCCTCGAATTGGATTATGAATTCAAGAGTAATTATCTCATATTTATGGATGAGTTCTTTATGTTTAGATATACCTTAGAGTGTTGAAAACAACTATAAAGCATAAGTACATTACCAAGGAACATGTATGAAAAAGTGGGGAAGGAATGGGAAAGATTGGTGTCCTTGGCGCTCTGAGAGGCGCCCCCGCCAACCCTCAGGTTTCAGAGGGCCTGGTGGGGTGCTCTGCATGGCGCGCCGCCCCAAGGGTGGAAGCTCAGAATCCCTTTTGGGGCGCGCTGGCTGGCATGACGCCCCAGCCTTTTCCCTCGAAAATTTGACTTTTCCCCTTTGTTTTTCCAACTCTAAACCTTCTTAACTTCAAAGTTTCCAGCCCCAAACACTTAGAATCATAAATCCCCTTAATATACAATAGATTCAACTCGAAATCACAACCGGAAACATGCACCAAACCAACAAGAAACTTCAACAACACAACCACAACTTCAACAAACACAACCACAAACTTCAACAAACACAACCAATCTTTTCTCGGAATTAAACGAGTTTGGCGTGTGGGGGAATGAACCAACCCAACACTATGATCTCACATACCTTATTAGGGATCACCCTCGACGAAAACCACGTCAATCTTTGATGAATCAAGCTTCTTCTTCTCTTTCTCCTCTTCTTTCTCTCTTCACTCACAAACCCTTACTCTCACTTTTTAAAAGAAAAACTGATTTAAAATCAGCTTGGACCCTTAATATAACCAAAAGAAATGGTTAGGGAAAAGACCAAAATACCCTTACAAATTCGGGTGAACTTTCCTATGCCAACAACCCAACTTCCAAAGGGCATAACTCACTCATACGAACTTGGAATCGAGCAAACTCGGCGACGTTGAAAAGATCATTCCAAGAGCTTTGCAAACATAACTGGAAATACACCTAACTCATCCTGAGCTAGGAGTTATGACTGTTTGAAATTGGCCAAAAACTCACTTTTTTTCATACTTAACCAAATTTTCAAATTTTGAATTCTTTCCAAAAATGGCTATTTCAAATTTCAAGCTTCTTCATAGTTAGTTTCAAATTGCAAGATGTCACACAATTATACTCAATCTTGTGGATGAAATTCGAAAAGGGAAATCATGGTTGGCGTGTGGGTGAACTTACCCAACACTATGAAAGTTTACATACCTCGATTTGACGAAATCCCTCGACAAATCTCCCAAATCTTGACGAACGCCTTGAACTTTTCTCCTTTTCTCCTCTTCTTGAACTCTTCTCAAAATCCAAAGCGTATTTGGGATTATGAAAACTGATCCAAATTAGATTTGACCCCAAAAACATTACTAAATTCGTTTTAAGCTGATGGGGTAAGGAAAATACCAAAATATCCCTCACTAATTCGGGTAACTTTCCTTAACTAGACAGGCAGACTTCAAATGAGCATATCTCCCTCATCCGAACTCGAAACTTCGCAAACTCAGTGGCATTGGAAAGAGGATTCCAAGACCTTTCATTTGAAATCTTATGGGCCACCTAACTCATCATGCATGAAAAGTTATGATCGTTTGAAGTTGACCCAAAACTCATAACTTAGCATAACTTTGCAAAATTTTCAATTTAGCGCTTTCTAAATTTAGCTCTTTCTAAGGCGGGATGTTACAACATACATACAACAATGATAAAAAAATAAATTAAATTCTATTAGTATCTTTCATATGATAAACAATATAAGCATCCAGTAAAATTTAAAACAAACATTTTTTAAAAGTATCGTCTATCTTTTTATTTAAATATTTGAATATGAAGTTAGTTATTATTGTGTATTATTTAAAATCATTCTAATGAATCATATATTAAACTCTATATTCGTCTTTATATTTAGCTCAATGGACAATGAAAGCTCAAAAAGATTATCGTCCTATGCAAAGGACGGAGGGGTATAGTTTTCCGACTCTTAAAATTTAATGAAATTTAATTTGTCAAAGAATATTATTTGAGCATATTAGTCTGTTAGAATAATTTTCTGAAAATTCAAAAGTGTTTTTCTAATCTTATTTTAGTGATTGAGGTATTCGACCAAATTTTTTTTAATAATAGAAAATTCTGTTTTTAGAAGATAAAAATGGTATTTTATTCTAAGAAATATTTTAAAATCTCGGTGAAACACAAATTGCTATAATTGTGATTTTTTTTTTAAAAGGACAAACAATACTTTTCAAAATAAGAAATTTTAAACTTTTGATCAAACAAACTATTTATTAAGTGTATCATGCAATAATTATATACCTTCTCGATTATTCTTTCAAAATCAATAAGTAAAATAATATTTTTAAAATTAAATTAATAAGGAAAAAACTATTTAAAAATGTTACTCACCCAAAAAGTAATGGTGAGTGCCTACTACAACTTCACTAAAAATATATTTACTATGATAGATATCGTAGAAATAGCTAAAGCTTGAGTGAAATTCGGAACAAAAACTATTATTTATTTATAGGTCACATAAAACACAAAATATCTAATTAGTAATCATATAAATTTATTTATATTATAAATATAACATATGACTGGATTAGTCATAAATAATTATGACTTTATTATTTGTAAAATATAGTTTGATTGATGAATCATGGTGGCTATAAATAGATCTCGATAATGAAGCAATTAAAGTTTGCAATAACTAAAAAATATCTGGGACAAGTCAGTAAGGTGTAGTACATGGATCCTCAAACAAAGAAAGGTATTTGTCTTGCATGTCCTTTCCGGTTTCACAAATAGCCTCCTCAATGGGATGATGCTTTCAATGTACCTTCACTGATTTGATCTCATTTGTCCTCAACTTCTTATCATTTCGATCAAGAGGAACAACCGACTCCTTTCATAGTGCAAGTCGTCGATCAACACTATTGAGTCTCACTTGATGATATAATCTCCATTCTTATGGTACTTCTTCAACATAGACATTTAAAAAACTGAATGAACTCCAGACAAGTTAGATGACAATGCTGACATGTACGCCACCTGCCCCACTTTGTCAAAAATTTCAAATAGACCAATATAAAGAGGGTTGAGCTGGCGATTTTTTTAATCAATTCTCATAACTCCTTTCATCGGTTACACCTTCAATAAAGCCCAATTGCCAACCTGAAATGTTATGTCTCTTACATGGTGATCCGCATACTTTTTTTTGTCTACTCTTGGCTGTCAAAAACTTAGTTTGAATATTCTTCACCCTTTAATGGGCTTCACTCACTAAATCCACGCCCAAAGATTTCACATTTCCAATATCCCACCTTATAAGTGATCTATATGCCCTCATAGAGTGCCTCAAATGATACTATATCAATGTTGCAGTGATAATTATTATTGTTCGTGACCCCACATAAGGGTAAGAATTGATCCCAATGGCCCCCAAAGTAAATACACATGCTCTCAACATGTCTTCCAACAGTTGAATCATCCTCTCCGACTGACCACCTATTATGGGTAAAAGGTTGTGCTGAAAGTGAGTTGGCTATCCAACCCCCCAAGCAACCTATTCCAAAATTTAGGAGTAAACTGAGTGTCACGGTCTAAAATGATAGAAAGGGCACCCCACAACCTTACTATCTCCTTGACAAAAATTTTAGCCAACGATTGGGAGTTGTAATCCATTCTAACCGGAATGAAGTGGGATGATTTAGTCAACCTGTCAATAACGACCTAAATTGAGTTATACATTCCCAAAGTCTTGGGAAGTCCACCACAAAATTCATGGCTATCCTTTTCACTTGTACTCTGAAAAGGGCACACTCTGAAGCAAATCTGCAGGTCTTTGATGCTGATACTTCGCCTGTTGAGAATTCTGACACTTAGATACGTACTCCACTATGTCCTTCTTCGTCCTAGGCTACCAATAAAGCTGTCTCAAATTCCGATACATCTTGATCACATCTGAATGAATCGAGTATCACGTAGCATGAGACTTAGAGCCCGTTTGGATTGACTTAAAAAAGAAGCTTTTAAGTCAAAAAGAAAAGTCAAACTTAAAACACTTCCTAACTTATTTTAAGTTATTTTATATTTGCCAAACACTTTAAGAAGTCAAAAATTGACTTAAATTTTAAGCCAATCCAAAAACCTCTTTATCAATACATTTTGTATCAAACCACAAATCTGAGGGACACAAATCCTCCCTCTAAAACTGAGCACCCCACCAACATCAAGAATGACATCTTGAGTCTTCCCGGACACCACCTTATTTCTGAGCTTATTCAAGTCTTCATCCTCGAACTACTTAATATTAATTTCCTCTATGAAAGTGAACCTAACCTCAATACTAACTTACACCCCACCCTTCACTTAATGTCGATTCTCCCTTGACTTCAACAATGATTGTGAATGGTACTTCATAATAACTCTAACAACGAAAAAAAATAATGATTTAATATGCAAATTTCTCTTAAAAGCAAAGAGCCATTACAAATCACTCAGCTATATATACATATGGAACCATTCTTTTTTTTTTAAAAGTAAATTTACCACTAGACAATGTCTAGCGACCTTTTATTAAATATAATAAATATCAATAGGGATAAGTACAAGTAAGGGGGGCTAGGACTTACCTTGCTAATCCTAATGAAGTACCTAACTTTTGCTATCTAACAAGGATAAAAAAAATAAGAGCTAGAGAGAACTAAGTATTTTCTGATCACCACAGAGTTTGTAATACACTCCATGATAATATTACAAATGAGGATGCTTAAATAATGTAAAAATATGTCAATCAATAAGAAAGTTGAGTTATCAGCCTCAAACTTTCTATTACAAAAGCATGAAATAAAAAAGATTGATTGCCTATCAAAAGTAATTTGAAGTATTTTTCTCTTGTTTTCTTCTTCAAACATGTCCACCAACACTTGATAATTCATACCTTATTTATGGATTTATTGGATCTTGTTGAACCTATTGATACTGTCAAATGGTTCTGATTTGTTTGTCGCGTCGGTAGGTGCCTTGGAACAAACTCCTCAATCATTTTACCGTCCCAACTATGTTGCCTTCCATGTGTTTTCTTTTTGCTTTTGTTGCCTCTACTTCTTTGTTTCCTAGGTGATATATGCCCTTTCCTAGCCACTCTATCAAAGCATATGTCCAACATATTGTCTTCCTCATCTTCATCAAGAGAATCCTCACTTAAATCAATTGTATTTTGACACTAAGGCCCTTGACACATTCTTCTTTGCAATTACATATTTAGACACAAATACGGAAGCTTCTGGACTTAATTTGCTATTCAAAGCAGGTGATGAGACCTGCTTTTCTTAGATCAAATCGTTGTCATTCTCTGTTAACCTTACTTACTTTCCAGTAGTCTTCAATAAAACATCAAAGTTATTCGAACATAATAGGTCTCTTGTGGCATTAATAATATCTTTCCTCCTCCAGTCACACGCTTTTCACTACATGGAGAATTGTTCTAACTAGTCGGGGAAAGGGTCCGACTACTAGTTGAATTTTCGTGTGCAATCAGTGTCCAATTTTAAGTTGTATTCTCGTTTTCAATTTGCAAAACATGCTGCCCAGAATTTTCAGTATCTTCAACATCATATGTATTCATTAGTTTTTGTTCCGAATGTTTACATCCCTACTTTATTCAAATAGAGAGAAACGTTGTGGTGACTCAAAAAATAGTCAATTAATTCAATTTTAGAAGAATTTTAAGAATAAACGAATTTTAAAAGAGTCGCCACCTAATTTTAGGAAAACTAGGAAACCAATTAAATGATCTACGAAATCAAGAGATTCTAGGTAAGGGGTTCAAGTTATTTCGAAGGGAAGGTGTTAGACATCCTTCAAAATCCACAACTATGGATCCCGACTGAATTCATTTTTTCAAATTGAGGAGGAGATAAAATAGTATACGAGTATAACAAACATGCAATATACATAAGTAATAAAATAAAACAATACTATAATAAACGGCCTAAGGTTTGCCTAACATCGATAATATACACAATAACGAATAAAAATATAATTCGAATTCCATTCGATTAGCTTCAATGGAAAGCAATTCCGGATACATGTAAAGACACTTAGTAAAAGTGTTAGTATTAAATAAATATGACTAAATATAAATGAATTAAACAATAACTTAAAAATAAACATCCGTCTTATTAACATGGAAGGCCTTGAAAATCAACAATAATTTCTTCATCGGCCAATTTCATTTTGTAACAAATATGAACTTAAGCTAAATTTTCGTCTTTTAAAATAGGGAGGCCTCTAAAACCGATGGAAAGATTTTTTCATTGGTCATTTTAACATACAAAATATATGAACTTAAAATAAATTTCCGTCTTTTACAATGGAAAGACCTCTAAAACCGACTGAGTGATTTTTTCATTGGCCATTTTAACATACAAAATATATGAACTTAAAATAAATTTCTGTCTTTTACAATGGGAAGGCTTCTGAAATCGACGGAGAGATTTTTTCATTGTCTATTTTAACTTGTAACATAAATAGAATTAAAAAGGTTGAGCAATAAGTAATCGAATAAAACGATGTGAATAGTGAAACAAACGGGGGTAAACAATCCAACAACACAATTAACACCCAAACAAAATCAATTTTAATAGAGAAAATTAAAAACGTGTTCACAGAAACACCTTCCAAAAAATTATATTAGTCAAAATTCTAAATGCTAAGCACAAAAGAAAAATAAAATAATAAAAACACCCAACTAGATATTTTAAAAAAAAAACTCAATCAAGCAATTTAACACATAAAGTAACAAACAGTATTTGCTAAAAAGAAATACTAATGAAAAATAATAGCACAAATAGTGGTTGATTTGTAGTAAACAAAATAGACCAATAATAATAATAAGATAATGAAACATGTAACAATTAAGAACTATGAAGCATATGATTTCAATAAAAGTAAATACTTATCTTAGAACGAAACTGGAAAAGAAAACATCTAACAAAATTATAAAACAAACCAATAGAAAATAAAGTGTGCCAGAGTTTCAAACCTTTGTTGGCCATGTCGTGAGTCCGGCTAGAGGAAGACAGAGGCAACGCGGTGGAGCTCGTCAAGAGCTGTCCAATTTTTGCTCCTTCTGTTTGAGAGTGGAGCTGTTCAAAGCTGGTTGTGAGAGTTCGGAATTGTTGGACTGTTTCACCGGATGGTGTGAGCTCGGAGTTCGTCGTGGCTTGGTTTCGCCGGAGAAGAAACGGAGCAGCAATGTGGGTGGCCTTTGGCTCTCTGGAGCTCATTGATATTGAACAGAAACACCTGAAAACAAAGAAAAAACGTGAAAGGGGAAGAGGGGAAGGGAAAACTGGTTCACGTTTAGCTCTGGTTCATCGGAGCTTTGAGCTCCTCGCCGGATCTGCTGCCGGAAAAATATGGGAAAAACAAAAGGGGTGTTTTGGATTGTTGTGGGTCGGTTTTGGGTCGGGGTTTTCTGGTGGGTGTTGGTCTGGTTTGGGGTTGTGGCGCTCCGACTTGGAGCTGGTTGTGGAAGCTGTTGAGTTGCTGCTCCGGTGGTTGTTTCGCTGGAAAACGGGAAAGGAACTAGGGGGTTTTGCCAGAAAAACGAATGGAAACCGTGAGAGTGAGGAGGAAAGGGTTAGGGTCTTTGTGGCGTTGGATTCGTGGGAAATGGTACTCCGGCGGTGAGCTGGCCAGAAAGAGAAAATACAGTAAAGAGATCCTTTTTTTTTTCTATTCACCAACTCAATGACTATTTCAACTTAATAACTAAGAAATAGGTTAAATAAAAAATAAAAAATAATCTATAGTACAATAGCATTATCTAAAAATTATGGGCCGAAATCACTAGTTAATGAAATATCTGTGTACGAAATCTTATCTATATTTGAATAAACTCCTAGATGGTACAAAATATCAAAATGAATATTAACAAATGTAACGAATAAAATCAATATTAAAAAAAATGTAATAAACGTAATCAATAACATGTAAAAAATGTAATTTAACAGAAATAATAATTTAATAAAAATGAACAAATATTTGAACATATAACAAAAAATAATGTAATTAAAATTAATTGACAAAAAAAATTCTGAATTTTGACAAATAAGGATAGTTATCGATAAATTTATTTAAAATTATAAAAATGTATTTTGAACTATTAAATAAATAAACTTAAAAGTTACGAATTTTGAAAATGTTAGATCAAAATTGGGTGTCAACACGAAATCCATTAATTTTTTCCCTAAACCAACTCGCGGCGCATTAACCCCAACTCTTGGTGTCCCCCTGCGTTTTTAGTTGCATTAGACATCAAATTCAACCCAACTTCTTTTGATTGCACTTCATTAGTAGCAGTCTGTTGGTTATTGCAATCACATTTGTTTTCAGTAGTTTTTTGAACACCAATATTACTTGTATCAACATCCGTTGAGTCTGTTGGTTATTGCAATCATATTTGTTTTTAGTAGTTTTTTGAACACCAATATTACTTGTATCAACATCCGTTGAGTCTGCATGATTTTGCTCAGAAATGGCAATAACTAATTGTCGATCTAAAAAAGTAGTTTTACTTTGATCGACATCTACAATCTTTCCTTTTTCATTTAGTATTTCTCTCGCATTACCTTGATACTTTTCACTATCGATAGTACCTTTTAAAGTAACTTCAATGATATCATCAATTTGTTTGTTATTTCGATTTCTTTTTGAGATCAAATGACAACTATCTTCATCATGACCTTGCTTACAATAATTGCAATACAAAGGAGATTATCATATACAATCTCCAAAAAAAACCTTGATCAACTTACCAAATTTTTCATCTACAAATTGCAACCTTATACTATTTGGAAGCTTTTCCATTAGATCAAGTATAATCTTGACCCTAGCCGTGCTAGGACTTGACTTGATTTGAGTAGCTTCATCTATAGCTATTGGTTTCCCAATTGCCGATGCTAGATAGTAGAGACTTCTTTGCAAATAAATTTGGAGATAAGTTCAATAAAGAAATCCAAGCCACATCTAACATCGTTTCCTCCGTAGGATTATATCCAATGGATCATGGAAAAACCCTACATTGGTGCTCTTTTCCATTGTAGAAAATATAATTAACTGAGCGAGATAAAGCCAGTACATAATTTTCATATTGACTCAACAAAATTTGTCTTGGAGCAAGTAAGTCAATTAAACAATTTCCCTTGGTACCAAGATGTTTCGATAAATTTGACCTTAATACCTTCAAATCTGCCGCACTATGGGATACTTTAAATACCAATACTTGATGCAATCTCTCTTCGATCATAAAGTCTTGCCTTTCCTCCATTGAAAACGAGATAATAGGTTCTCCATGAATTATTTCAATTGATTTTACAATTGTTTTTTAGTTAATTAGGGCAGTTTGTTGGGATTTAGAGTATTTAAATTGAAAATAATGGCGTGTGTGGTAGTTTGGGGTGGTGGGGCAGGCTGGACAACCTCGAAAGGTGGCCATCTAATGGCCGTAGCAGCCATGAGAGCTGCGCAGCTACTGCCTATAAAGGAGCCACCAGAGAAAACCTAGGTCGGCCAATTTTGTGGTACCTCGTTGTCTTGTGAGTCCATTCAAAATTGTTATTTCTCTCTACATATGGAACCCTTCATTTCACTTAACATGCAAAACAAATAAATCAATAAATTACTGCCATCACCACTACTGCACTTACCCACCTTCATCAGAGAAATCACCAACTTAACTGGCACCAAATTCCTATAGTAATAAAATCACTTCAATTTTTTTTGAAGAAGGGACAGAAAATGAAGTGAAGTGATAGATAGAGAGAGTGTGTGTAATGGATGTGAAGAGGGAGGGAAAAAAAGATATCAATAAATTCGTGGCTGAATTTAATAAAATTTAAAAATCTTGATTAGTCTTAACATGAATTGGTAATAATATATACTAACATGTTTATTCCGAAGCTAGAAACTAAAATTCTGGTTTAGTCTTTGAGGGTTCATCGTGTTTCATTCTCTGCCGTCGATGGTGTTTTCTCCGCCACATCGACGGCGGAGAATGGTGGGTCATCCGTGAAAGCAGAAAAGGCTGACGCCGTGACAAAACAATTCTTAGACCCAATTGCATTCACTGCCACACGGCTCTTGTTATAGTGATGGGCCACGTCTCCATTTTCTTGCACCCATTAATACCCAGACAATTTCTCACTATTTACAGCTAACTTAGCATCACAAAACCACAAACGGATGGACTTTTTAGTCATTTCATCACTGATATGCTAAAATATCTACTATTCCCAGTTTGAAATTCCAACTCTGTTTTCCTCTTTCACTCATTTGAGTACTCATCGGAGATGGCGGTAGTAGTCGGAAACATAGCACTATTGCTTGACGGAACTCACTTGACCACTCCACGTGCCGTAGTCTTACCAGATCGGAAAACGAGGGATGTTCTGTTGAACTTTTTTGTGAAGAAAGACCCATGTCAGAATCAGAGCATGTATGCTTCTAGTGGGTTTGAAAATGAAAGAGAAAGATTAAATCCGAAAGTGGGTTTTCGGGGTAAAGCGAATTCGAAAGTGGGTGCGGTTGATTATGAGAATTCAAGTGATGATGAGAATGGAAATGGTGTTGAAGATGAAGGAGAAGG